>PVJH01020889.1:0-39807 GCA_004026705.1 Nesogale talazaci
TTCGTAGCCATTTTCTCTCTGCTATCTACATTTCAATGACTCCCATCACCCCTCCATCTCGGATCATTGACAGGAGTTTTATACTAACTCCCTGAACTCTCCCAGGGCGGAATGTAAGTGGAAAACATTTGAATAGCTGTGTTTAGATCCCTAGAGGGAATTACAAGAAAACTTTGATGCTCTTCTGGCATATTGTGAATTCAGAATCTAGGAGGGGTGCTAAGGGTAAAATGTATCCCCTTGAACTGACAGGATGGAAAGAAAACAGAATGTTATACCTTCAGGACTTACTATATAGCATAATAAAAATAAGGAAATCAACTGAAAAGGAAAGAACAAAAACACTCAAACTTTTCTTGATCTTCTTACAAAAGGTTTCAAATTGGGAATCTAAATGATTCCACATTCTCATTTGAATGTTCAAATCATAACTACTTTCTTGTCGCTCTCAGTCCTAAAATGTTGGAATTGGAAAGGCATGCAAAATAAACACCATCACATCCAGTCCGACCATTTTCAGGGTAAGCCTCGCAGTTTAAAGAGATCGCTTGCTTCCTCAGACAAGCACACGTGTAGGTGGAGACCAGACCTCGAACTCACGTGTTTCTTGTTAGGTGCCCTCAAGTTGGTTCCGACTCATAAGCCACAATGTTACATACAACAGCGTGAACCACTGCACCCTCCTCACAAGTGTCTTCGTGTTAGACCTCATTGCGGAAGTCACTCTATCAATTAATCTTGTTAATGGCCTGCCTCTTTTTTGACATGCCTCTACTTTGCCAGGCACAAGATTCTTTTCCAGAGATTGGTCTCTCCTGATAAACAGCCCAAAGTACTTGAGAAAGAGTCTCACCATCCTTGATTTTTTTAAAAACCATTTTATTGGGGACACATTCAAATCTTATCACGATCAATACATACATCAATTATATGCAGACCACATTTGTACATTTGTTGTCATCATCATTCTCTAAACATCCTCCTTCTACTTAGGCCCTTGGTATCAGATCCCCATATGTCCCCTCCTACCCCTTCCCCCTCCCTCATGAACTCTTAAAAATTTATAAATTATCATTATTTTGTCATATCATACACTGCCCAATGTGTTTCTTCACCCACTTTCCTGTTGTCCATACCCCAGGGAGGAGGTTATATATAGATCCCTGCGATTGGTTCCCCCTTTCTACTTTACCTTCTCTCCACCTTCCCGGTAGCCCCACTCTCACCACTGGTCCTGAAGGGTTCATTTCTCCTGAATTCCTCATGTTTCCAGCTCCAGTGTACATTCCCTGGCCTAGCTGGATTTGTAAGGTAGAATTGGGATCATGATAGTAGGTGGGAGGAAGGATTTAAGAACTGTAGGAAAGTGGCATATTTCATTGCTGCTACACTGCACCTTGACTGGATCATCTCCTCCCTGTGACCCCTCTATAAGGGGATGTTGCCTCACCTACTGATGGGCTTTGGGTCCCCAATCTGTACTCCCTTTCATTTAAAATGACATAATTCTCAGTTCCTTGATGCTTGATACTTGATCCCTTTGATATCTTGTGGTCACACAGGCTGGTGTCCTTCTTCCATGTGGCTTTGTTGTTTGTCAACTAGATGGCTGCTTGTTTACTTTCAAGCTTTTAAGACCCCAGACTCTATATCTTTTGATTACTGTGTACCATCAGTTTACTTTACCACATTTGCTTATACACACATTTTTCATCAGTGATCATATCAGGAAGGTAGGCATAAAATGTTATTACTTTTAGTTAAGCTATTTCAAGTTTTTATTTTGTTATTTTTACTTTTTTTACTTATTTATATATATTTTTTGAACATTGGTTTTTGTTGTTATCATTGTTTTATTTTCTTTGGTCTCTTCATCTTTGGATGCCTTGGTTTCTTTGTACAAACAAAACAGGTCTATCTAGATAAGATAGGCTAGATTAACAGTCTGGAGGAGAAAACAACTGGATTGATGGTTCCGGGGGTCCATGGGAAATGGTGAGGTGGAGGAAAGGAGGTGGTGTTGACCAACCTGAGCATAAGGGAACAACAAGTGATTCAAAATCAGTGACCAGGTGGGTGTGAGAGGCCTTATAGGGATTGATCAAGAGTAATCTAACATTTCGAAATTACTGAAACCCAAATGGAGGCTGAGCATGATAGTGGGACGAGAGGAAAGTAAAAGGAAATAGAGGAAAGAACTGGGAGGGAGGGTAAAGGACATGTATAGAGGTCTAAATACGGTCATATACATGGGTGATTATATTTCCATATGATGAAATGGAAATACATCTATATGCATATACTTATAGGATTAGTATTAAGACAACAGATGGGCATTGACCTCGACTCAAGTACTCCCTCAATGCCAGGACACTTTGTTCTATTACATTGGCATTCCATGATGCTCATCATCCCAACACGATCACTGAAAACAAATGTGTGCATTAGCAACAGTGATGAGGAAAACTGATGGTGCCCGGCTATCAAAAGATATAGCATCTGGGGTCTTAAAGACTTGAAAATAAATAAGCAGCCATCTAGCTCAGAAGCAATGAAGCCCACACGGAAGAAGCACACCAGCTTTAATGTGTTAAAGAGATCAGTTATCAGGCTTCAAAGAACCATCCTTTATTTAAAGAGCATTCTGTTTGTCCTTCTTCCAAGATTGAGTTTGTTCTTTTGGCAGCCCATGGTTCTTTTGATAATCTTTACCAGCACTTCAATTCAAACGCATCTGAACTGCTTGCTCAATCCTTCACATGCAAGGATTTTGTAATCTGCAATTCTTGAGCTTCATCAGCAAGTGCTTTCAATTCCCCCTCACTTTCTGAAAGCAAGGTGTCATCTGCATATGGCCAGCTGTTAACAAGGCCTCCTCCAATCTGATGTCATGTTCTTCTTCATGTAAACCAGCTTCTCAGATTATTTGTTCAGCATACAGATTGAATAAATATGGTGAAAATATACAGCCCTGATCCACACCTTCCCTGATTTTAAACACTCATAGTCCTTCATTTTGTACAGCTGGATACCATTATGTTCTATCCTTTTCCATCCAAATTATTTCCTTCAATAAAAATGTTGTAGCTGAATTTCTATCATATGGACTAGAGTTGTTTTTAAGAATACCACCCATGCCAGGAAAAAACAAAACAGACTAGACGCTTTCTTGTCATTCAACATGGTTTTACTTGCATGTTCAATGCTATCAGAACCTGCCATTCTATCTTATGTCTTTACTAATGAAGGATACTACAAATCATAGGTTGTCACAGGAGACTATGGCCTTATTTCATCAAGTAAGAACTTTAGGAAAAATAGTTTCAGAGTATAATATAAAACAAGTATGGGGACCATTTCTTCATGATTGTCACCTTTTTCCACTAATGGTTTTCACTTTCTTAGCTTTAAACCATCCTGTAGACATTGGATCATTAAAAAGCATATTTATTTTTAAATTCCTGTAGAAGAAGCATTATTAGGTGTTGACAGCTAACAGGGAAAGAACTACGGACAAAAATGATTGGCTCATATGGTGATATACCATTCTAACTGCCTTTACTTAGTGGTCTAGTGCTCCTTCTAACTCCTGTGTGGCTTATATATGCCTCAATTACTGGGTAGCACCTGTGTAACAGAATAATATAGTGTTAGTGCTGGCACAGGGGAGAAAATCCAAACCCTTCATTTCATTGATGAGATTCAGAAGGTGAAATGGCATGCTGAAGGTCACCTTGTGACTGTTCTCTTCAATTTACTTGTGATATAAAGTTAGGTTATTTTTATTCGTTGCCTTCTAGAAAGATGGAATTTCAATATAAGAAAGATCATTATGGCAATTTGGCCCTGGAGAATATAAATGGAGCAGGAAATTCCAAATTATGATTCCCACAACAGTTTTAACTTGGCCATAGTCAGTATGCTCATTAAGACAGAGTCTCTGGGATTACTACATTAGAGTGTTTTCTTTTTCTCCTTTTTAAAAATTTAATTGAATTTTGGATTATGTGTTCACTTGGTAGCTGAATTCATTTGGGGAAGAACTCATCTGTCAACCAAACACCGTCTTAGGAGAAAACCAGAAAGGGCAAAAGAAACTCCAGACTATCGGGCCTGTTTAAACAAAGGACCATCTTCGGATGTGGGATGCTTAATGTCAGATTGCCACCGAGCTACTTTGCCAAGCTTGTTAAATTCTCTCTTGCTCGTCACAATCACCAAGCTAAGAGGGTGTTTTGTAGTCCCCATCTCTCTTGGGTATCAGAAAGTTTGGTTTCCTCCTACTTAAAGCTACAATCCTGCTTGTCTTAGTGTTATTTGACTTCTTTTCTATGGCTGCATAGTACCTCTGAAAGATAACTGCAAATAATTCTACAACTTTGACAAAAATAAGAGTCTCAAAGTTAGAGAGCATCAAGTTGAGCCTGGTTAAACTGAAGCTCCCACTCCCCAGTAGAAAATTAGGTAGATTTTTTCACATTTTCACATTTTCTAAAACCGTGTAACATTCCCTGAGAAATTGTTTAGCACTACCTCTTCAAGGTACACCAGTGCAAACAGAGGAATAGAGATAGGGCAAGTTTTGGTCAGGACCATGTGAAGAAACAAGAAGTCTAAAAGCATCCAGCACACTGCTTGAGAATAAAATTTAAGGATGAATTATTAAAAGATGGATGAATTCAGGAGCACAAATTTCCTACTACTAATATTTTTTAAAGTTACACAGCAGTCACTCGCCTATTAAGTAACTTCACCCAGTTTTTTCTCTTCTCACATTCCTTTGATTCTGTTGGAATTCATAACTCCTGACCTGTGTTCAAGTTGGGACAGTCAAGTCCTTGTTCCTCAAGGCACTTCCAAGGTCTGTGTCTCTCATGAGGACAGGAAGAGGAAATTTACTTAGTGTACGAATTGGGGATTACTGAGAGCACAACCACCTGCCTGTTTATATCTGTTACCATAGACCTTTACCATTAGGTGTCTAATTTGGTCCTAGAGATGGTCTTTCTGATCAAGTGCCTCTCTAGTAGCTTTAAGGAGCAATATTTTATTTTCTCACAATTGAAGTGACTAAAGAAGTTCAGGGGCAGTTCCATGGCAGGCTCTCTCTCTCCGCGCACCGCCCCCCCCCCCCCCCCCCCCCCCCCCCCCCGACCATGACTCTACGATGATCCTTATCTCTTTGTGTCACTGCTCTTGGGTGATCGTCCTGTAGCTTGGCATCGCTTTCTCCCTTGATATGTTTCTGACTTGCTTGTTTAATCTCTTTTATATCTCGAATGGGAATTGGCTCATAGCACACCGGATCCTCATCCCATCTCCTTAGCATCATAAGGATAATCGATTGCCAAATGGGATTATAACTACAGGCACAGAGATTTGGACTTGGCATATATATTTGAGGGGCTGTGGGGGTAATAATTAAATCCATAATAAGCATCTTGTTCTGGTTTACTCAGACACACGACAAAATTTACTTCTTTGCTTTCTAAATTTGCTTTCTTTAAAATCGAGACAATGATTGCAAAGGAACTTCCATGACCAAGAAATTATCTCATCTGGATGCTTGGAAAAGTTAATGCTGAGAACAGGTCATACATAATGAATGATTATGAAACACCTCTATGCACAATGCTACTTTGGGGTGACCGAACAGAATAATCATAAAGACTTTTTCTGGTGATGGATTTACAGTGAGTTGTATTTGTGGTTATACTATAAATCCTACATAACCCAAAAAGTTTCACCTACATACTTTGAAAACAGATGGAAGAAGGGAAAATGTGGGCAAGGAGATTTTCAGACAGATGAATAGGCTAGGTCATGGATCTCTAAGTAAGTTGCTTTAGGACAGTGGTTCTCAACCTTCCTAATGTTGCAATCCTTTAATACAATCGCTCATGTTGTGGTGACGCCCAGTCATAAAATTATATTTGCTGCTACTTCATAGCTGTCATCTTGCTACTGTTACAAATCATCATGTAAATATCTGATATGCAGGATGTATTTTCATGGTTACAAATTGAACATAATTAAAGCATAGTGATTCATCATAAAATGATATGTAATTCTATATTGTGAAATATTTATTTCTAATGAAAAGTAAATGAAATTTCACACCCAGTACTTGAATGTACTCATTTGTGGTATCTGCATGCAGGCAGATGCTCCTGGAGACAGATAGAGGAACAGTGTCTTGGTTGCTAAGGCCATTGGAAATGAGTGTTTTCCAGTGGTTTTAGGCAGTCTCTATGGAAGGGTCATTTGACCACCAAAGGGGAATATGGGCTTTCTCCCTTGTAATGGGAGGAGACCTAATGGTAGGTCGTCTCAGGTTTCTTGTGAACTTTCTGTTGTGTTATCACATTGTTGTGATAACTTTCTGTTGTGTTATCACATTGTGAATTCTTATGGTCACAGAAGCTATTAGTCCTTACTTAGTAAGTTAGTAGGAAGTTTTCCAAGAGAGATTTGTAACAGAGCCCCTGTTCTTCGGATATTCAAACACAGTCTAAATAATGAAGTCATTAAAAAAGATGTAAACAATCATCTAAATTGCTCTGTCATAAAAGCAGCAGAAACTAGCCGACCCATTTACAAATGTTAGCTTCAAAATATGGCTTTTAGTGGCTTTGTTCCAGAGCTGCTTACATGAATTTCCCATCCTGAAATGACTACTGGACTTTGCAAAGGACTTTGGGTGCCAGACAAAACATTGACTTCCAGCCGCTAGGGGATACTGCTTTAGATTATATGATTGCTCAGAACTTGCCATGTGTGGAGTAGGTCTTCTCGAGAGGTGGGAACCTTATGTCATCTTCTCAAAGCCTGCTTAATTTTACACCAGAAGCAAGGTAGAAGACAACTTTCAAAAGCTGTGCTTTCCGTTTTCTGAGAAGAAACCGGGGATATTTTTCTCTTATTTTTCATAAACCACAGATGGAATCAAGGTTTATTATTCCAGTCTATTCCACAAAAGGGGACGTAGAATGGGTGGTTCAGTGCTTTGTGATCCTCCGTTTGTACCTGTCATTGATCAAAAAACAAAGTAGATTAAGTTTGGGAATTAATAAATGATGTTAGCTTTTCTACGAAAACCGACCTAAGAAAAGAGAAATGATACCAGTAGAAAGTAGATAATTTCGAGTGATAAACCATGCTTGGGAAGAGGGCCACCACTTGTTTGTCCGTTTGTTATGCTGTGATGGCTTATGTGTTGCCGTCAGGTTAGAAGTTTCGTATTTCAAATACTAGCAGGGTCATCCAAAGTGAACAGGCTTCAGCAGAGCTTCCAGACTGAAAGTAGACTTATCCAGGGTGCATCCGGGTTGTAACCTCTCACCATGTTTCGTTTGTCTGCGGATCAAATAATCAGAGAAGCTGGTTTATATGGAGAAGGATCTGGTACCAGGGTTAGTTGGAAAGTTATGAACAACCTACAATCGGTGAATGACAAAACTTGCTTGCTAAAAATGAGGAGGATTTGAAGCATTTGCTGATGAAGATCAAGGATCACAGCTTACAGTATGGGTTACAACTCAAAGTAAACAAAACTAAATTTCTCATAACTGCATGGTAGCATCATGATAAATGGAGAAAAGATGGGCATTGTCAACAATTTTGTCTTGCTGGGAGCCATAATCAATGATCATGGAAACAGCCATCAAGAAATTAAAGGACGCATTGCAAGAGTAAATGTGCTGCACAAGACCTCTCTAACGTGTTGAAGACCAAGTTGAGGACTAAAACATTCTTTGACCCACGCCGAGGGTATTTTTAATTGTCGCATATCTATGTGAAAGTTGAGCATTGGATGAGGAAGACTGAAGAAGAATGGATGCATTTAAATTATGGTGGCAGTGAAGAATACTGAAAGCACTGTGGACTGTGGTTTTATTCCACAAGCAAGCGAGTCCATCTTGGAAGAAACACAACTTGGAAGAATTACTTCAAGCTTAGATGTAAAGATGGTGAGATGTTGTTTGTATTCTTTGGAAATTTTATCCAAAAAGACTCATAAGGAATAGTACATCAGGGGCAGCAAGTAAGAGGAAGAGCCTTCATAAGATGGACTGGCACAGTGCATCAAACACTGGGCTCAAACAAAAGCACGGTGAGACTAGCACAGACCTGGGCAGTGTTTAGCTCTATGGTGCATGGGGACACTACGTGTTGGACCTGATTTAATAGCATCTGATAATAGCAGAGAAAAGGTGAAATCTGACTAGCATTGGGGGTAGAAAGGAAGACTGAGATCTGCCACTCTTGTGTTATTGCAACACTGACACAGAAACTCTGTCTGATCTCTTCCAGCTGCAGAAGGAGAAGATTTCACTTGCTTAAGAATGGCCTTGATGATGGTTCAGAGATCTGATAGCCCTCCCCCTCCCAAAGTTAGCAATCCACGAAATCACCAGGAGGCTGGTAGCTTGGGTCGGCTCTTCCATCCCTCAAGGAGCTCGGGTACTTTAGTGGGTTACGCATCGGACTGCTAACCCGAGGTCAGCATTTAAAACTATCCACCCACTCAGTGGGAGAAAGCAGAGGTCTTCTAGTCTGGTAGGATTTATTGTTTGGCAACCCACCGGGTCAGTTCTGCTCTGTCACTGGGAGTTGGAGTCCAGTTGGTGACAGTGAGTTTTAGAATACCCATCCAGGGCATTCGACTTCTCTGCTAGGTTCGATAACAGCCACACGAACTCGTACACAATATCCATGATTCCTGGATTCATTGGGAAGTTCTGGTGGCATAATTGCTATGTTTTGGGCTGCCAAACCAAGAGTAGCAGTTTGGAACCACCAGACTTCCTGGGGCTTTCTGCTCCTGTGAAGAGTTACACTTCCTAAAACTCATAGAGCTGTTTCTACCCTTTCCTACAGGGTCACTGAGTTAGAATCATCGCAATGGCAGTGAGTTTGAGTATAGGAGTCACAGGCTGTAAAATGTTATGAGTCTGTCTTTTGTCTGCGGTATTATCTTCTCAACCCTGATATCATGCATGCCACTCTTGGGTCCTCAGACCATCTGTCACAATGTGCCTTGGCCTTTGTTCTGCTGTGGAAAGCTTTACAAAGTGCCTCTCTCCTGACTTACTGAACTTTACTTATTCAGTAGCCTGAGATGCCTGCTGCTCCACTGCAGGGTATTGGCACTGCTCCTCAGCTCTGTCTCATGATTTGGGTGCTGCCACCTTTCCATGCAGGGATCTTGTATATACTGTACTCCTGTTTTATTTTTCCCCTTTGCTACTCTTTACAAAATGGCTTCTTTTATACCCATAGCATGACAAAACTGGCCAATCTTCCATGTTAGAATTTCACACACCCTATTTGAAATGTCTCCCTCACTTTTTTAGTGGGAATTGCAAGCTATGGATAGAAGAGCCATATAGAGTATTTGCATTTCACTGCAGTTATATAAAGAGGTTCACGTGACTTCAGAAGGTTCCAGATGTGAGTAGAACTGCCCTTGTGGGTGTGCAGAGATATAAATATTTATAGGAGCAGAAAAGCTTTGCCTCTCTTCTAAGTAGTGGCTGGGTTTTAAGCTGCCGACCTGTGGTTAGTAGTCCAACACTTAACTCGCTTTACCAGAAGAGTATCTTTCCTTATTCCACAGCTTTTAATAAAGAAATGTATGGAATTCTTGGTTGAGCAATGTCTCTAAGGAGTTGTCAAGGTGGCAAACAGGAGGTGATACACATGACATGCAAAACAGTAAGATATTGAGTAACTTTTCTTTTATCCTTTATTTCTGGCTTTTCTTTGTGCTCTCTCTTTCCTCCCCTACCCCCTTTCACTTTCTCTGTCTCATTCTGAATGTAAATTAGGCTTCATATGAGTCCCAGACCTGTCACTTATGACAATAATGGTAACCTTGTGCAAGACTCCAAACCTCTCAGGATCTCTGTCTACTCCATTATAATATAAATATTTTAATTTAAATAAATCCTCATTTGTCTCCTAAAGTTAGTCTTTAAACATTTTCATAAGTTCAGTTCATGACCTATTGAAAAGCTGGCATAGTAAGAGAAAGTTATTTCCAGTCTATGAAGCATCAAGATTTGAGTCTTGGTACATTATTAATTGTCAAAATCCAGAAAAATGGAAGATTAGCTAGTTGGATCTTATTTTCTAAGGTCTATAACTACATCATTATTTAAATACCAATGTGAAGAATAAAATATCAATCTGCCTTATTGAAGCTGGACTTGAGATCTATAACAGAAGTGATTATACCCTATGAAACAGCATGAAGTTTGTTCTCCAGCAAATTCTGGGAGAAAGGTAAAATAAAATAGAATTTCACGCATGAGTGAGATCTGTAGTCAAGTCACCAGTGTTTTAGAATAATCACAGGTGACTCTTTTGTAGACTAAATCTATAAAAACACATATGATACAGATCCTGAGCTGAAGAAACTTATGTGTACACATGGTAATGATAAAGCAAAGCCATATGAATGGCAATAGCGTATTAGGATATAAGGATTCAAAGGGTTTCACCTAACTCAGTCTTTTGAGGAGAAGGCCAATCAGGAAAGTTTGCCAGAGGAATCAGCAGGCAGTATGCTAGGAGACCTTGTTGGACAACACACATGAGCATTCGATTGCTAGTTTCTTTCCTAGTGCTTAAGCACTAAAGCCAGTTTAAGAAAGATGAAATGAACCTATGTTATGGCAGAATATTCTTTTCTCTAGTCCACACAATTTACTTGTGTCAACTTTACCTCATTCTGCTAATAACAAGAGAGACAGATGAATTTCTACAAGGGTGGTCCGAGTCTGTGGTAGTGCAGCAGCTCAACATTGGACTGCTAACTAAAATTTGAGTGGCTTGAACTCATCCGCCACTCTGCCAGTCTACTTTCAGAACAAATACAACCTTGGAAACTCGGGAAGGCACCCTGGTGGCTTAGGGGTCTCTACCTTAGGTTGCTAACCATAAGGTCAGGCCTTCAAACCCATTACTCTGAGGGAGAAAAATGAGACTTTCTGCTTCTCCACAGAGACGCAGGCTCTACCTTTTCCTACAGTGCGGCTTGGCTTGATGGCATTTGTTTGTTGTGCTTTGATGTCTCCCTATGGGGAAACCCTAAGAGCGGTTCGACCCTTTCCCATGGCATCGCTTTGAGCTGAAATGCCCTTCATGGCAGTAAGAAAATGACAGTAATGGCCCTTCTTATCAACACTTTCTGTCGCCTCTCCAGTGTCATGGTGAGCTGCTGCCAAGTTAATTTCAACCCACAGCAACCCCCTGTGAGCAGAGGATACTTGCTCTGCAGATTTTCCACCCGACCTTTCTTCAGAGGCCTCTCTGGGTGGGTTCAAACTTCCACCCTTTAAGCTAGTTGTCAGACACTAAACTCAGGGACCTTCTTACCCATTGGATGATCTGCTATTGCTCATGCCTTCTTCTGAATATCACTCCAGATTGTCCTAGTCATAAGGGATGTTTTCTCAGTTAGTTTTGCTCTCTTGCATTTAAAATATCTGAAGGCAACATGAAGGGATGGGAGAAAAAGTAATATGTAATTATTTGCTGCTGACAATGATCACGGCATGTTGACAGCTTTTATTAGCTCAGGCAGAACCATACTTATGCAGGCAAACCTTTATTTTAATAAAAGCCTTCAAAGTCCATGAAGCAAGATGTGCTCTTTTTCACGGGTTTCATTTATTTATTTTTGGAACCATTCTTTTTGATCACTTACATCGATAATCCATTAATTCCCCAAGGGCGGAGGTAATGCTTCCTTCAGTCTCTCACTCTTCTGGAGTGCACAGCCCATAAAAGAATGACAATGTATTTTTTTGATGAATGCACAGGTTAGTGAATGAATGAATCAAACAAGAAATGTAGAGTTCATGGTATTCATTACTTCGTTTGTAACCCAGTAAAATTGAATCTCTTTTCTCTTCCACTTCATTGAGTTCCCAGATAAAAGACCCTGCCCCTTTCTTCCTGTTATAAATTTTACTAGGTAGAATTTTGGGTCCTCATTCTTTCCCTGAACTATGTGTGATGTGGCCTCATGGTGGATGAAGTGTATTTCCCTGCCCTGTGGCTTTAGGCCTGGCCCTATGGGTTATTTTGTCCAATGGGATAGCAGTGAGAGAAAAGTTCAGATAGAGCCAATTCTGACCCATAACGACCCTGAGGGTACAACTGCCCCTGTCGGTTTCTGAGATGACGTATCTTTTTAAGAGCAGAAAGCCTCATCAGTTCTCTCAACGAGTAGCTAGTGAACTCAAACGGCTGACCTTGTGTTTATCAGTGCAACTCCTAATCCATTACTGCCACCATGTTCCTTCTGTGAGAAAAGCAGAGGCTTGACATTTATCATGGTAGGTTGGCAGGGCTCCCCTGTGTGCCTGCTCTCCCTATGACGAAAATGTGAGGTAACCGCTGTCCCTTTAGCCCGGGATTTGGGCTAGCCAAGGCATCCCCCATCCCAATCTAACGCCTGGAGCCTAGCTAAGCAGAACCCAGAGACTTGTGAGTGAGAAAAATCAATGATTTTCTATGCTAATGAAGTTTTGTGATGATTTATGGAGCATTTTTATGCCAATACCTATGAGAGACAAACATACGGCCGGTGCTCCCAGATGCAGCGGCATAGATAGCCCTGAGAGTTAAACCCAGCACAGGCCACCACTAGATGATTTACATCCTTACCGAGAGTCGTCTTTGTCCTCAGATTTGTGTGCTAGGTGTGCCCGTGATTCTCATTATGTAACAATGTTACCTAAGTCGGTTAATTATGTGTTACATAAGAAATTTGATTCTGGAGAAGTAAATTGAAAAACTTGATAAAGGCAAATTGTTTTTTGAAAAAAAAACAAAGAAAGTATTAGAGAAAGCTTTTAAAAAATAAAGAAAAATATCTGCTGGAGTTTTGTATGCAGATTGCTCATTAAGTGCTTAAATTATCTCCTCTTTTTAAGGATATTAAAACTGAGAATATTAGATGATACAATGCATGTGGTTCTATGCAAGAGAGGTCCAGAGGCATCAATCATTGGAGACAGTCTCAAGTGAATGCTGTTCCCCTTCAGCAAAATATTGCTAAGTGGATGTATATTTATGTGTTTAAGGTAAAATAAAATACTTAATCTTTGTTTGCATACATTTCTATGATCACCTGTCTTTACCCACCTTCTGGCAAGCTATATAACTACCATCCCAATCTCTTTGCTAAGAATATAATACATTTGATACTATAAATACCTCCTTCTCTCTTTCCCTGCTTGTCTCCCTACTCCCTTCCTCCCTTCCTTCAAAATACGTTTGCTAGTACAGGCAGTGCCTCGCTTACAAAGGGGCTCCATTCTGACAATCCCTTTATAGTTGTTTCTAAATTGAATAATCTTTTTTTAGCTTTGATTATTATTGCCATATATGATCGCTATCTTTATAAATTTGATCTATAAATACCTGCAAGAGAGCAGTCGAAAAAAGATAATGCCAGCAGAAAGCACACTGCATCATTGTACATATATAGTACATACAATGAGCAATAAAAAGCAGAAGAGACAAACAGAGCATCATTTGTGCTGCAAATTGAGAAGTGGTCAGATTATAAGTCCCAGCTGTCCAGTATGTTTTTCTTCACAATGACTACATAAAGAGTGAACTTATATTTTTGCTGCCACCCTCTTTCCATAAATAAATGCTATTTTAGCACATTGTTTATCAGTGTGGTTTGTAATCTTTGTTCTAGTAGAGAATTCATTTTACTGGGAATCACATTTTCCCAGTTTTTTCCTCTCACATTCCTTAAAAAAACAAAACAGGAGGTGATTAAATTATTAAAGTTGGGTGCTTCTAATGATGCAAACCCATTTCTGTTGTTGTCTTTGTTCCTAATGACTTAGATCTCAAAATCATCCACATTAAATTAAGCCCATGCATGGAAAAGAAAAGTCAGCTTCTTTGTCTTCACCTGGCTATATGGTTGCCACCAAATGTAACCACCAAATACATTATTTACCTAAAACCCTAAATCTTTGCAAAGTATGCATGAAACAGAGCCAACTATGGGGAAGGAAATCACTAACATTTTCCATGCATCTAGACTTGGCTTTGGGTTTGGGAGAACTTGGATTCATTTCAGGTTTTCATAAAATATGGCATGTATTAATTGATGAAACATGCTGCTGGTAGTGGCTTTTGCAACGCTGATGGTCACCTCCTTAGAACAATCCTGAGATGAATGCTTTGTGGTATTTTAGGATCAAAAATCAATGTATAGGTGATGACATTCAATCACCACTGACTAAGGTTGGAATTGAAATGAGAACCCTACTTGGAAAAGCCAGCTTCACACCACATTAGGCATAAGTCAGTTGCCTGGAGAGTAGGGACTCACTGTGCAAGGAAGTCCAAGAGCCACTCAGCACCAGCTCACCAACAGTTTATGACACGTGTGAGCAATTTGTATAGAGAAGGAGCTCTGGCCCAGATTTATAGGTTATTCCTGTTTGAAGAATGTCAGCTCTCACCTGGACAGAAAATGTAGACAATTGGGGCATAGCTTTAATAAAATGCACGGTCTCTAGACAGATTTAAAAAAAAAAATACAGTGAGATTAGCATAAAAAATTAGAAGACACTGGTCCATGGCTAAAAAGGATCAGAGAGTGACTTCCAGGGAAATGAAATGTATTCTACATTGGAATGTAATATTTTATTAATTTCTTTAGATCTTAAAAAAACAGAGAAATTGAATTAATTTGTTCCAGGTAGATGCAAAAAACTTATGGATTGGTGGAATATAGAAAAAGACATGAGCAAAAAGTGATTGCAGGTAGAATATATAGGTATACAGGCCCTCCAGAACAGATGATTCTTTCAGGACCAGTGTTGAGAGTGGCACTACCGGGAGGGTGGAGGTAAGGTGGGGTAGAAAGTGGAAGCTGATTACAAGGAGCAACATGTAACCTCCTCCCTGGATGATGGACAATGGAAGAATAAATGAAAGGAGACATCAGACAGTGCAAGATATGACAAAATAATAATAAATTTTAGACTGTCAAAGATTCCTGAGGCAAGGGGCTGTGGGGATGGAGAAGAAAAAGTGAGGGGCTGATACCAAGGGCTCAAATGGAAAGGAAATGTTTGAGAATGAATATGACAACAAATGTACAAATGTACTTGATACAATGGATGCGTGTTTGGACTGTGATGGGTTGTATGAACCTCCCAAAATGATATTTAAAAAAAGAATATGTAGGTATATGTATGCCTGCAGGGAGCCTATTTTTTTTTTAAAGTAAGCCAACCAAGAGATTTTGAAGCTATTTAGTTGTTATTATTATTGTTTAATAATTATTGTTTTGGTGTTCATTAAGAAATGAACACCAGGCTGAGCCCTGGTGGCATAGTGGTTGAGTGTGGGACTACAGCTCACTGGCTTGGCGGTTCAAATCCAGCAGCAGCTCTCCAGGAGCAAGGCTGGGCCTCCCACTCCCACCAGAGGGCAGTGATGCCCAAAAAACAAAACAAAATAAGCAAACAAACAAAAAGAAAGGAACACCAGAAACATAAACATAAACCATGGGATTGATATAAAATTGCAAATATAAGTTGTGTTTGACAAGATCCAAGTAACTACCACCAACAGCCACAGCTTTGCATTAGTTGAAAAGTTCCTGAATTGGGAATAAGGTCAGATGATGGCCCTATCAGAAGAGATCAGCTTCTAAAAGTTTGGTGGTTTGAACCCCCCAAAACTCCTTAAGAGAGCATTGTGGCATTGTGGCATTTTCCTGCCTTTAAAGCGTACAGCCTTGAAATGCCCAGACTGCTTCCTTGTATCAAAACCAACCTGGTGGCAATGGGTTTGGGAATTGGGAGTGGCCACTTTTTACACTTGACACCGTGCACAATTATTTTAGGAACTGCTTTGCTCGGACCCACAATCATTGCTCATGGAAGCAGCAGTCAAGTCACGAAGCAACAAACTGCATTGGGTGAATCTGCTGCACTAGACCTATTGAAAGTGCTGACAAGCAGCTGTGTGACTTTGAGGAGAAAAGTGCGCCTGAGCCAGTGCGGTGGCTTCTCTATTGCCTAATAGGCATGTGGATTTGGGCACTGAATAAGGAGACTGTGAGGAGGTGATGCCTCTCAGTCACAGTGCCCGTGATGAACATTGCAAGCACAGAGACTGTTCAGGAACAAGCCAGGCCAGTTTGGAAGAAGTACAGTCAGAATGCTCCCTCGAGGCCAACACGGGGTGACTTAGTCTCATGTACTTTGGACATGTGGTCAGGAGAAACCGATCCCTGGAGAAGGGCATAAAGCTCGGTAAGGTAGAGGCACAGAGAAAAAGAGGAAGGCCTTCAACGATATGGATTGCCACAGTGGCTGCAAGGAGGGCTCAGACAGAAGACCAGTTGTGAGACCAGCCCGATTTTGTTCTGATGCACGTAGGGTTCTGCCGGATCAGAACCAACTTGACAGCACCTATCAACTCCTGAACACACAGAAGTAATCTGCAGCATCATATCACTGTATCTTCTTTTTTTGGGGGGGGGGGCAATCACTGCCCTCTGGTGGGTCTTGCTCCTGGAGAGCTGCTGCTGGATTTGAACCGCCAAGCCACCGGGCTGCAGTTCCGCACTCACCCACTATGCCACCGGGGCTCAGCCCATCCCTGTACCTTTGACTCACACTCCACAATCGGTTAAATGCCAGAGATATTAACTCATTTGGATATTCATTCAGATTTCGATTCTCAAATGGCTCCAGCTGTTTGCTGCAATTCCTTGCTTTTCCCAGAAAGGTGTTTTGGTCCCTTATCTATGGTAGTGGACGTGGTGACACTGACACTGACCGAGAGAAAAATCTGTAAAGAAATTCCAGCAGGCTCTGTGCCTTCTTGACCCAGCGCAGGGTTCAGTGACCTGTAACCCACTCACTTGATAAGCATTCTTGAAAGGAATGGCTTTATTAAGTGCTCCATTGACAGACTGCCCTTTGTGATCTGAGCAGATGGCAGTCACAGGTCTCCTTGCTTCTTCCCTCATACACTGCCAACTGTTGGTAAGCGTAAGAAATCAAGGTGCATAATAGACAGCTATTGGTAACAGATAAACACAATCTCCAGGCTTTTTCTAGTTAATTGGACCCTCAAGCAGGGAAACAGGAAGAGAGTGGGGGATACAATACTCTGTCTCAGATGCTTGATGCTTTGTCTTCTGCATATAGAAACAAAGAATCTTTTACTTCCTCCTCAGCATGGCTATTTTTCACAGGGAAAGAAAGGGTTAGGAGCATTCCATCCAGAGGGACTCTGTCCTAGACTGAGTCATCAACCCATCTCTGTTATTCCTTTTCCTAAAATTAACCCTCTCCTTTATGTGTACACATTAAAAATATCTATAACTGCTCTTTATGCAAGCCTGTTTAATTAGACAAAAATGAGCATTTCATTGTTTTGTATCTTTCCTTTACCAGCAAATTTCATGCTGTGGTTAAGCAAATAAGTTTTGGAGCAGACCCTAAATATAGCAGTTTTTTAAAAATTAATTTGGGATACATGACTTAACCTTGGAATATGTATATGTCCCTGTGTCAGGCAGGGTTCTCTTACAGAAATAAAAATCAGGACACTAGTAATTCTTTTTATATATTTATATACAGAGAAAGGTTTATAAGATAAGAAAGAAACAGTTAACTATCTATAAAGCAGTACAGATTGCTCGGTGCAACTCACTTGCGTGAGGCAACTAGAAGGTTGGCAGTTCTTCAAATCTTGAGGGCGACCGAGTAGTCCTCTGTAGAGCAATCCAGGCTATTTGGTCAAAGGCAGCAAACAGCAGAGCAGGTTGCCAACAGTCAGCCAGATGACAGAGTCCAACAGTCCCCATCTCAAGAGATGTATATCCCAGGAGCGTGGCGAAGTAGGGCTTGAAGGATCCTCAACTCATAGCAACACAGTCCACAATTAGGTGTCCCATGGGTAGTGTCACTTGGAGGTCAAGGCACAGGATGAACAAGGCAGCTTTCTGGTCCGAAGATCCAGAAGCAAGAGAGAGGGCGGAACTCGCCGAGCCCTTCCTATCTCTGCCCTTCAATTCATCCCGTGTGTTCATTGGCCGTGCCGTCACAAGATTGGACCCACCAATCTTCTGTGGCCATGTTGGCATAACAAACCTACCCATCACAGTCCCCAAATTAATGGGATAAAAAATAATGATCATGTATATGATATATAGATAGGTATAAATAGATATAATACCAGTACCCTTCTTAAAGGAGCAGGAGCTCATTAAGTGAGCCCAGGTAAGAAGCCAAATTGCGCAATAAAGGTTATATAAACATTTCCATTTCATATGAAATAAATCCTCCAAAGATGGAGGCTAAATAACACCTCATCACCTCGCAAAAACAAACAAAAACCCTTTGTTAGCAAGTTGATTCTGCCTCACACTTATGCTAGAGCAGTGGTTCTCCACCTTCCTCATGCTCAGACCTTTTCACACGGTTCCTCATGTGGTGGTGACCCCCAACCATAATATTATTTCCATTGCTACTTCATCACTGTCATTTTACTACTGTTATGAATCATCATGTAGATATCTGATAGGCAGGATGTGTTTTCATTGTTACAAATTGAGCCTAAAGCATAGTGATTCATCACAAAAACAATATGTAATTATATATTATGAAATAGTTCTTTCTGATGACATATAAACGAAATGTTGTCTTGAAGCATAGTGTAGCATGGGTAACAGTCTTCACTCTGGGTACTCATAGGTAGACTTATCTGCATGTGGGCGGACCTACCTGGAGACCATGGAGGAGGCGTGGTCCTCAGTTCCTAAGACCATCAGAAATATGGGTTTTCCAATGGTCCTAGGCAATCTCTGTGAAAGGGTCACTTGATCCCCAAAGGGGTTATGACCCACAGGTTGAGAATCGCTGCTGCTATAGGGTGGAGAGAGCTATGATTCAGAATTTCCAAGGCTGTGATTTTTACAGCAACAGTATATCTTCCTCTGATGAACCACCAACTTTGTGCTTAACATCTGGATGCTGAGCCACTATGCCACTAGACTCTTTAATTGATCTATTATTAGTATAAAAGTAGAGACTTATACTTATTTATAATTGTCTCGGGGAAATTGGAGGTTTCGAATGATAGGGTCTAACTACCACACAAGGGTCTCAGGGTGATGCAAATGGGAAAACACTTGAGCACTCATTAAAAGATGGATTGTTTGATCCGACCCAGATCGTTTTTGGCAGAAAGACCTGGCATCCTGCTTCTGAAAGTCTCTTGCCTTGAAACTCCGGCAGAGAGAGCACTGCTCTCCTCTGCCACCCATGCGGCTCACGTGAGTTGAAATTGGCTAGTGGCAAATGTTTATTTTTTTATTAAGTTTTTTTTTTTTAAATCACCACACACGAGAAATGAAGTAACTGCATGCCTTGGCTTCTTTTAAGGTGATCTCTAGGTCTTTAAGGAAAATGTTGAGCTTTCTTGCGTGGTGAATGGTTCCGCTCGTCATTAATTCCACAGCTTGAGAAAATTATGTTGATGTGCTCTGGAGGAAGAAAGTACACTAGGATCATCTATGCACTAAGGCATCTCTGTGTCCTCCTTTAAACTTGTCACCCAGTGGGACAGCTGTATATCACTTGATGAAAGAACCTGCAATCACACTAATTCCTATCTGAAGTGAAATGCATCTTTTTAGTCAACTTCAGCATTCAGTTTTTATTGAGGGTAAAACTGAAGGTAACCTTGGACTTGGACAGCAAGAGATAAGGTGATTTAAAATACACACACACAGACAAGACACAATAGTGCTTACAAAAAATATTTGCCCTCCGGGGCTAATTGTTATATCCCTAAATTTCTGACACCAGGAAACTTTCTCCTTGTCATTTTTCTTTATGTCCCACCTCCTAGGATGAAGCTGTAGGAAATCATACGGTTATGGGAAGAGTGAGTTACATTCATTTCTGAATTCTGAGAACCCCAGACCCCATAACCCAAATTAGGCATCCATCTTGCAAAGTACTTGGTGGATTTCACTGTTTATGGAGCTGGAGAATGGACCAGGTGGCAATATATCAGATTCACCTTCATTTCACTTAAAGGTGGTGTGACTTCTCAACTCATATGTTTGTAATCTACCACAGAGGACCTGACCAAGGAAATGACTGGATGACTAAGAGAGTGGGGGAATTTCACCACTGGTAAAAAATATCAATATCAACATCAAATTGTCCCCCCAACACCCTGGGTTTTGTTAGAGATGGAGCTTCATATATGATGAAAAAGAAATGGATTGATTTTCCTTAAGGATGTCTTTTGATGTACTGAGTTTAGAAAAAAACAACAACCGAGAAAACAAGAAAAACATTTCAACTGAACAGTGGCATTAACAAAGTCTATGCAAGCTATAATTTGAAACACTATGTGGGTGGGAGTGTTTTTTAAGGGGGGGAAAGACAATTATGAAAACAACAACAACAAAAAATTAGACACACCAATCAGGAGATGCTAATTACATAAGATGGTTACTTTAGGAAATAAAGCTAAATTAATCAGCTCTCTTTTAACCTTGGAATGGAAGCAGTAACAAAATAACCATAGACTCTGGGGCTATCTGGCTTAAATTTAGGGGGCAGATAAGTAATAATCCGACAGATACTAGTCACTGCTCACATGTGTACTAGAAGGAGCCCAGGTGACTGTGAGGTCAGCAGTTTGAAACAATCAGTGTCTCCGACGAGAAAGACGGGACATGTTCTGCTCCAGGACAGAGTTACAGTCTGGGAAACTCACTGGGGCGGTTCTTCCTGCCCTGTAGGTTCACTATGAATCAGCCTTGGGTCAATTGCAGTGAGAGCATTTGTTTGTTTGTTTGTCTCTTAGTTTAATTTTCTCTGGAGTCCCGGAGCTTTACCAATAGCTGATTCTCTGGCCACTGAACAAAAGACTGGAGGTTCAAGACCACCCAGAGGTGCCCAAACAAAGTCCTATCTACTTCCAAATACCCCCCACTGACTGTGCTGGGGAGCACATTCTGACCCGTACATCTATGGGACAGTGTGTTTGGGCCTTTTTGATTTTATGATGTTCCTAGTACGATGTTCTACTTAAAACCATCCTTTCATAAAAGAAACACCATTTTTGCCATTTCCCAGATAAGACAGTTGAGGCAAAAGGGTAGTGACTTTATCCAGACTGGAAACCAGATCTTTTTGCCCATAAGAATGCTTCTTCTGTCAAGTTACTCTCCAAATTTTACCATAATTCTCCAAAGAAGAGAGCTTCTCAGAGATCCAAGGAATACAGGAAATGGACTCAAAAGTATAGCACACTTGTTATCTGTCTCTAGATATATCCTTAATTTTTGTCCTTATGTTTCTGGATCTTGTTATTGTGCTAAGAATATGGAGATGCTATATAAAATATATTTTATAAGGAATAAAGATACATTTAGAGCAATGCCTCTTGTGGTTAGATTAAATGAAAAATAAAATCTAACTTTGAAATACTTTACTGAAGAAATGTCTGAATGTGTACTATGGAAGACATTTTCCCCAGGGTATCTTTTATCTGTTTTCAAATGTATTCTCATTCCTACTCTTATTTTTCTTCATTTTCCCAAAGAAGCTTAGGATCACAGTGAGCAATGTGGAAACCCTGTTTCTCGATGGGTAGCATCATTTCTTGTGTTAGAAACCAGACCCATTCCATCTGTTCAAAAATATATTCACTGGTTTCAGCACAATGACTTCCATTTTTTTTAGCATTGCAAATATTTATACCAATTTGTCAACAGCAGCTATCAGTGACAAGCGGAGATAAAGTATTATTTATGCTGAGATATCCAATTTTTACTTGTTTGGCTGCTTTCTTGAACGATGATACTTTGGAAAATAGAATGCAGCATTTATCATTGTTTGTTTGACTCTGGGAGGTGGGGCTCCCTCTCTCCTCCTGGTGACCCAGTTAGTTCATATAGCAGAATCCTCCCTGGCCCACCAGGCACAGGCTGTAGCACAGGAGAGTCATTTGGAGATCATTTTCTAAAAGTTCTAGTGGTCCTTGTAGACACAATTTCAAAGCCAAGGGATTACAAGCATTACAGTTTTTTCATGGGACCTCCAACAGCACGAGATACCAAGCAGGTGGGAATGAGAAGAGAAAAGAGGAAAAGTGACTGGCGAAAAGGAACAAGGTGGTAAAGAGTCTCACAAAAGGGGTATGGAAGATTGCCTCTTTGTCCCTTATCACGGTACTACTTTTATAGAGCTATTGTGAAGAAGTGATAGTGACACAGAAAGCTGCATTGGGCTGTCAACGATGAGGCAGGCGGTTCAAACACCTGCAGCTACTCCACCTGCTCCCTGGAAGAGACGTGAGGCGCACTGCTTGCACGAGGCGAGGCAGTCTCCGAAACCCACAAGGACTGCTCGGCCCTGTCCTAGAGCGTCACTGTGACTTGGGATTGACTGGATGGGAATGAATCTTTTCAAATTTGAAGGATAATTTCGTATATCCAACACATGTCTATTAAGCATCAACTATGTGCCAGGAACCCTTCAACTATGTAGGAAAAAGGCAATGAACAGTATAAACTCAATCTTTCCTCTCAGGGTGATTCTATTTTGAGTGGGAGAAACAGATAATAAACACAGCTCAAGGAATCTAGTATACAAGGTACATAAGAACCAGAAACTTGCTCTGCGCTAGTGCATCCAGTGGTACCTCCTGGGAAGATTCCTTTTGGTCACCACTAATTGTTTCAGAAAAGCAATTTTGCTTGAACCTTGGTTTTTGTGATGGCCAATTTAAGAGAACAGCATGCGGCTGTGAAATTTTGTTTCCTGTTCAGGAAAAAAGGCACAAAATCTGTTGTGATGTTGAACACAGCTAACAAAGACAGTGCTATGGGAAACACTCAAGTGTATGAGTGTTTTTATCATTTCATAAAAGATAATATGTCAATTGATGACATACCTTCTTCTAGATCTCTGTCAACTTCCTAAGTGGAGTAAAAGGTCTCCTCATAGTGCATTTGGAGTTGTTCCAATGGGTCAGACGTGAATCAAGCTTTCAACTTACAGGTTCTGAAAAGATTGTGTAATCGTGTGTGACAAAAAAAATATGTCCTGATATGTGGGAGATGGAGACTGGCTTTGCCATCATGACGGTGCTCCTGCTGACACCGCCATCTCAGTGTGCCAGTTTTGGGCAACAAAGAGCATGCCTTACTCACCTGACTCTGCTCTGCTTCTTAGAAAATCATAACATTCTGAACGATGGTGGCAGGATTTCCTAAGAAGACATGCGCTGGAAAGTGGTCCTGTTTCTCGTTTCACTTCCCAGCTACGTCTCCTTCCCAGGAACATAGGCTTCAACTTTTTCAGATTCTGAGCCTCTGCCCCAACCTAAAGTGTTGCTCATAAAACAAATAGGGGTGACCACTGGAAGGATCTGAGTGGAGTCATTTTGAATCTCATTTTTTAAAACGTCTTTTTAGACAATCATGCCACCATCTTTCTGAGTGTTATGCTAACAGTACGGAATTCTGATATATTTTTCTATTCATCTTTGCAAAATCAATGCAAACATTTTCTTATCTGTGTACTTGTCTCCCACTTCTGGCACTCTGATCTTTTCTTCTTGTTAAGGTCTCCCTTCCGAAGAAACCTCACAACCATCCGAACAAACACCAAACTCTGTCCACGAGGTCACACTGATCCACAGGGACCCCCTGTAAGTTTCTGACACTGGAAAGTCGGGTCTGTTTTCCACAGAGGTGTTGGTGCTTTCAATCTGCCAGTCTTGAGGATTGCAGCCCAGTCAGGGAACTCTCCACAAACGGGGCGCAGTGCAGTGGGTGCATCCAATTGCTCATAGACTCCTATGAACCAGTGAGGTCGTTGCGGGTAGTTTTTCCTCCTTTCCTACCTCAGATTTGGATTTTCTCATCATCAGAAGGGGAAGGAAAGGTCACCACTGAACTCTCTGGAAAATCTTTATGGGCCGGCATTTTGCAAGGAACGTTATTCCTAGTATCACATTTAATCCTCACGGCAGCCTCTCAGTAAGTGGCTATTGAATAAGAACGAATAATTGGACTATGAAATAATCACCATTGTTTCCTCCTTCCCACCTAAGGGAAATGACTTGTAAGAAGATCAGGGCACTTTTCTGAAATTTCAGAAATCTGGTAATTGTGAGAAATTTGTTCTGACCTCAAAGCCCATAGGAGCAACTGCACCACCACGCTATTGCTTCTTGGTTTTAAGCTTCCACAGAAGAGAATTGATTTCCTGACTGAGGTGAACCAGCATGCTCACAGACATATTCAGACATTTTGTGATCGCAGAAGCGAGGGCCGAGGGGCGTCGTTTTTCACTGTTTGATTCCCTAGACCCACGCCTCGAGCTGAGGCTGGCTATTGAACATTCTCCTGCACAAGCTACATGGAGTTCCGTGACTGGCTGTAGAAATCCTTTCCATGGGGATTTTCTTCCTTAATAGACGGTATGTTTCCTCCACACCCCAACGCTCGATTCTCCTTATCTTCATTTTGAAGGCCTGCAGAAGCGCAGCCTGCATTTTCAAAATCGACCAGTGGGCGGCAGCAGAAGGCCACTTAAAACACCGCTTAGTCTGGTGCCTCTGCAATAGCATGAGCTAAGAGGGGGCTTTTTTTTTAAATATAATCATCCGCGTTCCTTACCTGACACGTTGGAAAGGCTGATGTTCCAGGTCACACATGTCTTATTACTTTAGAAAATAATCATGTGGGAAGGCTTTTCATGGTGTTTGCTGCTACTTTCTGCACAGTGGTGACTGTCAAGTCAAAATCAAACTAATGGCAGCCAAAAGAAAAAAAAAGACTACCCAGGAGAAGTGCAAATAATTTCCATTAAGAAATGTGCCTCATGGGTTTTCAAAGAAGTTTTCATCACCAGATCTGATCAGCGAAGCGGGCTTGTTCATACATTATTTATCAGGCCATTCTCGCCCAATCTCCCCTTTTCCTGCTCTGGAAACAAGCAATATCCAACATTAGGTGAACTCTCTTTTAAGAATATCTGGAGAGAAACCTTTCTCACCGCCTTTAACAGTCAGAAACAAAGCGCGATGATAATATGCTCCATCTCCAAAAAGAGGGTTTTGTTTTGGTTTCATTTTAATTGGTGTTTTTCTTTGCCGAAGGATGCTGTCCTTGACAGTTTGCATTTGGCTCCAGGGTTCCCTTTACCCTCAGCCTCTTCAGGCTGATGTTTCCGGATTCTGTAGGTGTTATGGACGTTCTCTGACGAGGGGCCAGAGGTGGAAAGAATTGATTTCCTGACCCAGGTGATGGGGACTTCCGAGAGACTCCGAATTGCTACTGCGGAATCCTTTGACAAGGGCCTCTGGTGGCGCAGCGCTCACCAGTTAGAGCTCGAAGGGCAACGTCCGATATTGGAATCCAACCCGAAGGAGAGAGAGATGCTCATCCGTTTGCATGTAGCCCCCCGCGGGGGCAGTTCGATGACTCTGCCTTTCAACTCAACAGCACCCAGCATCCACTGCTATTCCACAAACATGGAGTTCAAAATGAATTTATGAGGAATATGAAGTTGTTTCCTCTAAAATGACAAAGGGCAATGGTTTGCGATTGCTGGAGGATTAGGTAAAATGAAACGAACGAATGTAATGAAATGCAAGGCTCAGCCAGTGTTACAAAAAACCCCATGAGCTGAACGTGAATTGGGAAGCTAGGCAGGTCACAGCTTAGATGCCTTTTACCTTTATGGGCCCATGATTCTCATTACGCTCTCACCATCCAACCTCTATGCCTGAAGGGTGTTTATCCTAAGACATGGAGAAGCCCTTGAGAAATGAGAAGGTGAACTACTCTTGCAGGGGTCCTCAAACTACAACCCGCGGGCTGCAGAGGACATTTATCTGACCTGCTGGGGTTTTGCCACCACTGTCTGTCCTGCTTAGCAGCGGACTCATCCCAGGGTCTGCAGTGAATCTGGTCAGATTGTTGTTGTTGTTGTTTTTAACTATAGTCCAGCCTTCCAGTGATCTGAGGGACAGTGAACTGACCGGCTATTTAACAAGTTCTAGGACCCCTGATAGAGGATGAAGAGGTTGATTCACCGTGGAGATGGGTGAGCTTATTTTAACTGCCAAGAGTTAAATGCTATCAAGTTCATGCTTGACACAAATCCACTAACTCACAAAGAGAACTAAAGTGGAAAATATAATAGCTGGAAGAAGAGGGCAAGTGGAAAACACAGCGTGGAGAAATAGAAAGGACTCTTACATTCTCCCTTCCTGATCAACAAGGACAGTGGGGAGCGGGTCATCTCTTCCGTGCCGAAGCATTGCACAAACATCATCACACCATATTCTCATCACACTCATGTGAGTGTGGAGTGTGGTGCTTGGAGATGCATTTTTACTGACAAGTAAATGGAGCACCAGAGTCTTTTATTACTCAGAAATGGCCCAACTCCAGAGATAGAATCTGGTATGAGAGCAAAGAGTTTCCCTTAATAGTATCAAAGCCCAACCACTGCTAAGGTTACTAAAAGAAGCCTTGGTGGTGCTTTCAGGTAGGTGTTGGGTGGCTGACTCAAGGTTGATGATTCAAATCTTCCAGCTGCTTGGTGGGAAGAAGTTAAGGCTACCTAATCCTATAAAGATTTACAGCCTCAAAAATTCTCTATAGAGTTACCATGCATTCACATCAACAGGATAGTAGTGGTGAGTTAAGGTAACTAACGCAACCAGGCAATAGTGACCCATACCATGACCTTACATCCTTACCTCCTTTGGATATGTTGTCAGAGAGACCAGTCTCTGGGGAAGGACATCGTGCTGGGTTGAAGGGCAGTGAGAACGAGGAAGTCCTTCACCCAGATGAGCTGATACCGTGGCTGTCACCAGGAGCACGCACTGGAGCTATTGTAAGGCTGTGCAGGACGAGGCGGTGCTTTGGTCAGCTGGGTCTCAACTCTCCGTGGGTCAGAACGGACTAAAGGACACCTGACAACACCAGCAATGTGGCCATTGATGGCGGAGTGAGTACATGCGCTCAGTGTTGCTTGTCAGCTCTGGGCCGGGTGATTGTGGCTGTTTTCAGGAAGATGAACTTAACCAAACAGCAACCAAACAAAACACTCGAACAAAGCTCACATCCATGGGGGTGGCCTTTACTGCTTCCCCTCCTGTCCCACCTCTAGTTGCCATGAATGGATGCTGACCATGTAACTTCATGGGCTGCTTGGCAGAACCCTGCTCAAGCGCCTCGAGGAGGTGGGGTTGGGAAGCAAGTTGCTCTCTTTCTGCTGAGGAGTCAGTGGTTCTCTTAGTAACCAGACAGCCATTTGCTGCAAGGACTCCCGTCCTAGTGCATAGAGGTGGGAATATTTAATTTTCACCTTCAAAATGAGTACTAAAAATCCAAAGAGATGATACATCATTGAAGAGGAAGTATGATCGACATAGATGCTGGAAGGAAGAGGACGGGTGCTATAATTATTTTCTGTAAGGTCAGAGAA
Organism: Nesogale talazaci; assembly: GCA_004026705.1. Lineage (NCBI taxonomy): Eukaryota > Metazoa > Chordata > Mammalia > Afrosoricida > Tenrecidae > Nesogale > Nesogale talazaci. The sequence continues at coordinate 27,549 of PVJH01020889.1, forward strand.
ATCACCCAACACCTGGATAAAAAGGAAATCAACATCAACTCGGAGTCAAATTCTGGTTCAAATCCTGTCTTCATAGTTGCTCACTTCAAATTGGAAATGACAGCGAGACATTCTTTATAGAGTTGCTTTAAGTATAAAATGAGTTTTTGTATGGTGAACTACTTACATTATGTAGTCACATTGGAAGTGCTGATTAAAACCTGTTAACGGCTATTATGTGTCACCATTACTACACTTATAACTCTATCTGTGAGAACAGGACAGTTCTTGTTAAGGCCTGTTTGCTAATTTGGACTTGAATGGTCAGTCTATTCACTTTACAATTTCAGCACAAGTGCTTATTACTACTGTTTTTCACATCACTCTAATGGAGCCCTAGTGGCATGGTAGTGGTGATGGAGTGGGCTGCTATTCTCAAGGTCAGTAGTTCAAAACCACCAGCGGCTTCTCAGGAGAAATATGTGGCTCTCTATTCCCAGAGTTGCAGTCTCATAAACACAACGGGGCAATTCTGCTGTGTACTATAGAGTCCCTCAGTGGCGGAATTGACTCACTGGCAGGGAGTCTTGGAATGTTATGGTAGGGTATTACTTCGACTTGTCCTTCAACTTGAGAAACATTTATATGATATGTATAATCACCTCTTGGTGACAGTTAATGATCTCTCTTTGGCAGTTGTTGGTTATGAATTGGATTTTCTTTTCCTGGAGATAATCTGTCATCACACATGAAAACAGCAAACTATCATTGATGGGACAAGAAATAAAGGAAATAGCAAAGGACTAGAGTGAATGTCAGAAGAAACCCTGGAGCTTGTTTTTTGAATTTTGAGTACCTAGCGTGAATGGAAACAATGATGAATCAAAGGAGTTGAACCTATTTCTACAGGAAGTTCACAGTGACAAAGTAAAGCATAATAATGAAATATGCAAAAACTTGGATCCAGACCACCCAATGAATGCTACATGCTTAGCATGGCCCCAGCTGAGAGATTTGAAGAAACATTACAATATTAGAGGGTCATGGTATAATGGTTACCCTTTGGGCTGTGAATCACAAAGTCAGCAGTTCAAAACCATCAGCCATTCTGTGGGAGAATGATGAGGCATCCCATCCCTATTAAGAGTAACATGCTCGGAATCCCACAGGGGCAGTTCGACCTTATCACGTAGTGTCATGGTGAGCTGGAATCTACTAGATGACAGTGCGTTTAATTGTTTGGTTTTGTAAGGCAGGGTGTTGATTAATGCAGGAAATATACATAGAAGATGGGACAAGTGACTCTATGAAAATAATTAGTTAATACTCATCCTTTTCTAGAGGTGACAGCATAAGATGGTATTGAGGGAAGCTGCCCAAGGTGCACTAGAAGGCATTAGTGAAAGATAAGGCTCCAGAAATTTAATAAATAACAGTGGACATGTTTCAGCTAGTAGGTGAAAGAGCGCCTCTGTCTGTGGCAATAACTTAGGAAAACAGCTCTGGAGGATACATACTGGAAGAGATCCATATCTGGGCCCATTCCAAAGAAAGGAGATCCAAGATAATGCTGGGGTTATCAAACAATATCCTGAATATCTCATGAAAGCAAAAGTTTGCTGATGATACTTAGAAAATGATTGCAGTGGTAAACGAATAGGGAATGGTTTCAGAAAGGGAACTGGAAGAGATATGCCATTGCTGATGTCAAATGGATTTTGAATGAAAGGAGAGGCTACTAGAAAGATATTGACTTGTGTATTATTGACTATGCGGAAGAATTCAACAGTATAGATACTAATAAATTATGCATAACCTTTCTAAACTAGAGAAACAAATTCATAAACATGCAAATGGATATAAGGGAAAGATTTATAAACAAGAGGAATGAAACATTGAGAAAGCATCCCAACCCAGTTCAGTTCAAGGTCATAAGTCTGATATTAGCCCCTATGTCTGAATCCAGTCTACAAATCTCCTTCTGACTCACAAAGCACATGCAATGACACCAGCACAATCACAGGCCAGTGGTGACAGAGTCTTGTATATCCAGTGGCAGTAGAATCATCCTAGTGCTGGCAGGGGTCTCCCCATGGCTCCTCATTTCCAGGGCTCAGGGTCCATCAGCAGTATCCAGTGATGGTAGAAGCATCTCAGTGCTGACAGGGCTCCCTCTGTGGCTTTTCCGGCTTCAGAGTTCTGGTTCCATCAGGGTAAGTCCGTGTGGCTTCTCCTCTGGCTCCTCCATTTCCTAGCACTCAGGGTCTATACTGCCATCTTGTCTTATCAGTGCTAGCATCTCCAAGTGCCTGAGTCTATAGTCTCTCACTTCCAATGGGAACTACCATGAGATTCCACAGAATTCCCCAGAGAAAGCCTGCCCACACAGAGGTCCCATTGGCTATCTCTAGATTGACAGACTAGACTTCACCCCTACACTCAGAGTGCTAAAATTGACACAGATCAGTGACTGCCACACCTTTCAAAGAATGGGAACACAAGAACACTTAATTTTGCTCATGTGGAACCTGTATATGTATCAAGCTGAAGTCACTGAAACAATGGGACATTTGTATGATTTTAAATCAGCAAAGAAAAAAAATCAGTGAAGTTGTATCTATATTATATCTTTTTACCACAATTCATCATTCTGTATGCTGAATGAATAATTTAAGAAACTAGACTATAAGAAGTATACATCTTCAGGATTGAAGCAATACTCAGTCACAACCTGCTTACCAAAACAAAGCGGTCTTGAGCCCTTACTGATGAATGCCAAAGGCTATCGTGTGCATACGATTCAATGTCAAGAAAACACAAATCCTTCCAACTCGACCAATAGACATCATGCTAAATGAAGAGAAGATTGAAGTTGTCAATGATTTTATTTCACTTGGATACACAGTCAATGCTTATTTAAGAAATTAAAGCAGCAGTCAAGAAATTAAGCATACTGTGTTGGGCAAATTTGCTGCAGGAGTCTCTTTCATCCGTTTCTAGAGGAGACATAGAGTTTAGAGTTGATGACCCTGAGGGAAGTAGCCAAAGATGCTCTAGAAGACACTCATGAAAAATAAGGCTCCAGAAATTTGATAAATGCCAATGGACATGTTTCAACTAGTAGATGCGATGCTGCGTTTAAAGTGTCTAAAAGCAAACATATCTTGCTGAGCCCCGGTGGCGTAAGTGGTTGAGTTCAGGACTGCGGCCTACGGGCTTGGTGGTTCAAATCCAGCAGTGGCTCTCAGGAGCAGCGGTGGGTAGCTCCCACGACCACCCAAGGACAGTGATGCACCTCCCCTCCCCCCAAAAAAAAACCTAAAAGCAAACATATCATTTTTGAAAGGTAAGTTATGCTTGCCCCAAGTCATGGCAGTTTCAATCACCTCATTTGCACTTGCAAGCTGGGAAATGGAAATAGAAGAGTAAAGAAGAAGTGATATCTTTTAATTATGATATTGGCAAAAATTATTGATAGATTGCTAAAAGAAATGAACATTTCTGTCTTTGAAGAGTACAGGCAGAATCCTTTTAAGGAGCAAGGAGAGCAATGTTTTGCCTCGAGTGCTTTTGACATGTTACTCAGAGAGCTCAGACCTTGGAGAAACACACCGTATGTGTTGACATCCAGCTCAATCAAAGAGAAGATGAATGAATAGATCCAAAGGCTGCAAAAATTGGTTAACACATGCCAACCACTTTGAGGGTGGCAGAGACGGGGCTATTGTCCGTGGTGTTTCTCTAAGCAAGCATCTACTAGAACATAGAACTCAACACCTGAAAACAACAATATAGGTTCCCTCGATGACAAAAAGAAACCAACAGGCCATCACACTGGGTGTTTAAAAGACGAGCACTCTGAAAGTCTTCATCAGGTAGCTCGTGCTTTTAAATGTCTATTTGTTGATGAACCACAGAAACTCACGAACACGTATTTCCTTATTTTTAAAAAAATGTAAGGCATGTTTTCATTACAGCTACCTTTTAAAAACATTTATCAAGTGTCAACTGCATATCACCTTCTCATGTAAATCTGCAGAAATGCCAGAGCATATGTGATTTCTGTATCTAAGTGGGGAGACAGAGGCTTTCCATTGGAGTAAGCGACCCAAGCTCCGGTGACTGATGCCTGGCAAGTCTGGATCTGCCACCACATCTGTCTGACTTCAAAACTTGTGTTGATAGTAATTGCACAAATACGACACAACTGTGAAGATCTCTCCCTTAACCAACATCCTGAGACTGCACTTAAAACACTCCTTCCAGTAGCAGGTAAAAGTGTTTTGACATATTGTCTTCAACTTGAGGGGGAACAAGGAATGTTCACCAAAATAAACACAGTGTATCAGTCATAAATTTACACATTGCTACTCAGGAGTACATAATTTAAAAAAAATAATCGAACTAGATTTTGTTCTCAAGTTCCCTCAAGCTGGTTAGAATAGATACCTCGTTCTATGGCATTGTGCTATATTCTGTCCAATCTCACTGAGATTTCAGTCAAATGTAAGCCTTATTATTTCAGCCACTACTCAATTTGAAGCTTCTTCACTGTTGAGGGGAAAATCACTATTTCAGGTTTCTACAACTTCACTTTTATCTTTCCCTTTCCTTTCTCATAGTGGAGTTGGCACAGAAAAAAACATCTATATCATGTCAACATTGATGGGAGAAATGTCTCTTCTAAATGCTGCATGGAAGCTTATGGGTCCTGCTGGTTGGTCTTTGTTGGTGATAAAACATGTTCTATGTGATCTAACGTGTGCTGATATCAGCCTTGGGTGATTAGGCTTCATGCACTCCACAGCTCCTTTGTTTTGATTCTAAATATTGTGCATCCTGTCTGAATCCAACCAGAGGCGAAGAAAAGCTTCCCAGTCTGGTTCCCAAAAGATCACTGCTATTGAAAGACTCATGGAGTTTGGGTCTACTTTAAAACCCAGGTGTTGCATTGAGTCAAAATTGACTGAAAGACAATGATTTCTGGGGGTGGCTTGGGGTGGGGAGTGATACAGTGGTGGTCTATATGGAAACTGCTGGTTGCTTTGCAAGCAGCCAGTAGTTAGCCAATGGATACATTAGAGATTATCCTTAGTTTCTTTTTCTCTTTGGTCATGATAATTTGGGGCCCAAATTCCACAATAGCAACCAGGTGGCCTTGTCGTTCTGTTGGAAACCCAGAACCAGTTGAATACAGTTATTTTCGTAAGCCTCATTCCTTCCCGCTGCCACATCTCCATATTCTAGAAGTGGAAGGGTTTTTCTCTAATTTTAGACAACTTCCTGTATGTTATATTCTGAAATCTCCCCACTCCATATTCACTCTATGGTCAGACATTGATGCTGTATTTGTAAATTTCCAACTTCATAACTTTTTAGGAAATCATCTCCTCTTTTCTGAAGACTTTCAAGAATACTGCTCCAATATGGATTTCTGTAAGTCAGTTTTGAAATGTTGATCATCATTGTACTTGAGCCCACAGTCGGTGCTCATGGAAGCAGCAACCATAAAATTATAGAGGTATAAATATAGGCACACACATATGTAAATACTTTTACTTTCTCAATGCAAGAACAATTGGTTCTAAGAACTTGGCGTTTTGGGATGCTCTCCTTCCTGACTTGATTGCTGAAGTCAAAATGAATGCATAAGCAAATGTGGTGAAGAAAACGGATGGTACACAGCTCATAGAAGATATAGCTTCTGGGGTCTTAAAGATTTGGAGTTTAACAAGCCGCCATCTAGCAGGGAAGCAACAAAGCCCACATGGAAGAGGCACGCTAGGCACAAGGTGTTGACAGTATCGGGTAACAGGTGTCAGAAGACCCCAAACAAACAAATACTCTGATGCAAGTGAGGGGAGTCAGAGTGGAGTCCCAAAGCCCTTCTGTAGAAAATTGGACATTCCTTCACAGAGGAATCACAAGGAAAGAACGAGACAGCAAGGTTGCAGCTTAGCATTGATAACATAGCCCTGATATGGGACACACACCACTTCTCTAGTTCTTTAATGTCCCCACCCCCCTTACTATCATGACCCCAGTTCTACCTTATGAATCCAGCTAGACTGAAGCATGTACACTGGTACAGATAAGAGCTCTTGATACACAAATTTCTGTTCTCTCAGGAACAGGAATGGGAGTAGTCATACCATGAGGGTGAAGGAAGGTGGTGGGAGTAAGGGGAGAAACGGGGAGCCCATTAAAATGATCAATGTATGACCTCTCCTGCCTCCAGAGAGACGAACATCAGGAACGAAGGCAAAGAGAGAGAGAGTTGAAGGTGTAAGATATGAAAATAATAATTTATAATTTATTAGGGGTCCATGAAGGGAAAAAAGAGGAACAGATATCAAGGGCTGAAGTAGAAAGAAAACGATGATGGCAACATTACAGACACATGTGTGTGCTACAGTTGATGTATGGATTGTTATAAGAGCTATAAGAACCCCCAATAAAATGATCTATTAATAAGAACCCAAAGAAATCAAATAATATTTTTCATTGGGAAAACCTCCTGCACACAACCTCTTCAGACCGTTGAGAAGCAAGGATGTCTTTTGGAGGCCTACAGTGTGCTTGGCCCTGGCCATGGTAGTTTCCATCACCTCATAAGCATGTGAACACTGGACATCGGTGATCAAGGTGAAACAGAATCCATGCGTTCGAATTACACTGCAGGAGAAGAATGTGGAGAGCACTACAGACTGCCAGAAGAAGAAACACATCTATCTTGGAAGAAGAACAGTCAGCCTGCTCCTTAGAAATGAGATGGTGAAATCCAGCTCACCATCTTCTCTTCTCTTCTGGTTTGAGAAATCCCTACGGTTACTGCTTACAACTCACAGATAATCTGAGGATAATGTGGGTTTACTAGGGAAGTTAATGGTTACCGCCAGCCAGGAGCAGCACCGGAGAAGGTCACAACCTTTGGTTCACAGCAGCCCATCTTTTTGGCCAGCAGCCACATCTCTTTTTCGTTGTCCATCTCTGTGAGTCAGGAAGCCCACCTGCAGCTCTGACTTAGCAGAGTCGTATCATGAGATTCCTTCCTTCTGTCGTAGCAATCTAGAATGTGCTCGGTGTGTGACTCTTCTTGATTTCCATGGGAATCTCTCCATTCCTACTTCTGAGATGGACTTTATAGCTCTAAAAGAATGGAACAACTTGACGTTAGAGTCCATTAAACCTTACTTTCGTGGTGCTCGCCAATCATTTGGTGGGCGTTCAAAAGAACTGGATCCATAAGTAATTAATTTTACTTCACCACAAAATCATTTTTAAAAATAATTGCTTCCATTTACTATTGGTGACGGAGAGACCTAATTTGTTTTGCTATTGAGTGAAAATCAGTGATGGACTCACCCAGACCTAAAACATATTTTTGTAACTTTTTTTTTATTTTGTGAGTTTTAAGGAGTTGTGATCACAAAATATAACAAAAATGAAAATGTGACAGAACCATATGTAGCTGAAAAATTCTAAATTTTTTCTAGCCCTTTATAGAACATATGCCATTCTTAATGTAATTGGGGGAGAGACTAATGAGCTTCAAATTTTTGTGCAGACAAGACTATGCTGAACTTAAAGAATGGAATATCCTATCCTGGGTTTAGCTTCAGTGCTATGATACAGAGTTCTGAAATTGATAGCTACTCCATGGAAATTGTATACTTGAAATTACTGGTGGAAAAACAGAAAGTCTTCCTCAATCTTCGTCTCTTGAGTCTATAGGACTAAATGCAGCTAATTTGTTCACTTACCATATATACTCAGGTACATGCTGACCCGAATATCAGTCAAGGCACCTACTTTTACTATGAAAGCTGCATAAAAATATGCTGAAAACCTTGGCTTATACACAAGCATATACAGTAACTGACTGACTATTTGTGAAGCTGATAGTTAATTTGGTGTTGCACAGGCACAGCCGGAGAGGAGAAACTGCTCCTTCATGTGTACTTTGGGTTGGTCACTCCCAAACCAGGGCCTATGTCTCTTAGACTGATAGAGTCGGAGAAACATTTTCATCGCTTCAATAGGTAAAAGAAATTATCTTGAGACTTGACTAATTGAAAACAGTGATGCTCTTTTCTTCCTCCATCTCTAGCTTCAGAAAAGGCAAACATCTTTGTTCAGCATAATCTACATTAACTATCAGGCACTAAATTTATTATCAATGCGTGGCTTTTTATTCCCCTGAGTCATTGATAATAATTAAGAGACTGTGTTAGTGATTTTCAAGGAGAACCAGAATCAGAATGATGAGGTCTATGCTGATAATATGTGCCAATGAACAAGATTTGTTTAAGTTGGCAGAATTTCATGCTTGTGTAAAATATTTTTTTATTTTCCTGCCACTAATTATGTTATGATTAAGTTACATCCACTGGAGTGTAATTATATATTGCATAATACTTTTTATACATGGGTCCCTAGGAATTTGCCACTTCAATAGTGCTGACAGAGGTTTGCTGCACCTTCTTAATGATAAAACTTTCTCTCATAGAGTTCAGTTTATCTCCTTCTCCCTGAGAACTTCTTAGTCATCATTTTTAGAAGAATAAAATCTTAGTCTAAGCTGTTTATCGTAGAGATATGCTTTTTTCATCGGTCCCTCTTGACTTCTGGGATAAAGATGATGATTGTGGGTCCCCAGATGGAAGGGAACTGCTCAGCTGTGTGAATGAGAAACTTCTCCAAGAGGCGGTATTGAGAATTCATGTTCATTTTGATGTCAATCGTTTTGAGTTTTTTCAGGGCCAAAGAAGCAATGAGGCGTGAATTTTTTTCATCATTGATACCACCATCCTTAGTTGTCTAGTTTTGCTGTAACGACAGTTCCACAACTTGGTGGTTTTAACCAACTGAAATGTATTTACTCACAGTTTAGGAGGTTCAATTTCTCATTTCAGGGTGCCAGAATTCAGGGGGAGGGTTTCTGTCTCTGTAGGCTCTGCAAAAAGGTTCTTGCTTCTTTTCAGCTTCCGTTTCTCAGTTCCTTGGGAGTCTCTGGGGCATAGCACCTGTCTTCCATGAGCTATTTGTTTAATTAGTCTTTTTATATGTTGAGGTATATGTATTTAGAACTCAATCTATACTAATATTACCCTATTCACTGAATGAAATGATAGCCACAGTGGTTAAGATTTATCAGATACATTTTTCAGAAACACAATTCAATTCCTAAAACCACCAATTCCCCCTATATAGACTTCTCCATGGGAGATGTGGGTTGGATTGCATGTGCAGCCATCTGCCTGTGTGATTGGTGAATTGCCCATGGCCATGATGCTATACAGGATTCAGCAGAGCTTCTAGATCAAGATTGGCTAGTAAGAAAGGCTTGGTCATCTCATTCTGGAATTCAGGTCAGTGAAAACATCATCAATCACCAAGGTCAGACTTTTACTGGAAGTTGTCTTTCATAGCGTCACCATGAATCAGGGACAGTCCTGCCATCAGCCAGAAATCACAATATTTTCTTCACTCAGAATCAGTATCCTTCCAAGATTGAGACAGCTAAAAATTTTATCTGTCTCTCAGGCTCTGGGACTTCATACTAATTCATGAATATGTGTATGATAATGTTCCACTTAAATTATCCAAATCCTGTCGCCTTCTCTCCCTCTTCACCACATTTAGGTCATTTACCTAAGTGCTATGATGGCAAAGTTCATGTTTGTTTTTCACACAATTTGATTCCTGGTCATCTGGCATGAAGCCCGGCATTTAACACATATTTTTCAGAGAGAATTAATGACTGACATCTTTTCCCTGCAGTGGCTTCCTAGAGCCTTCTCAAAAATATGAAAGTTCATTTTACATTTCTGAAAACTAAGGTGTTAGAGTAGATTAAATCTGAGGTTCTTTCCCCTACTCTACAATTCTGCAAATTTATATGTATACTCTATGATGGATGCATTTTATGCCAGCATTTCATGCCTTCGATCATTCAACAAATATTTGCCAATGTCCAGTGTGAACACAGTTGAAAAGACCCCTGGTCTCACAGAGCTTACTTGCTTGTTGAGGAAGAAGAAAAGGGAAGTAGATCACAAAATGCTCTGCTCTGGAGAGAGTGCTCTGAAAAGAATCCCAATAAAGGACTCTGCGTTGGAATCAATGCAGAGGCAACTTTAGATTGGAAACTTGGAAAGGGCTGTCTAAGGAAAGAACATGATATGAGCTATGCAGAGATGAGATGAATGAACACTCCAGGGTGGAGGAGCTGTGAAGGCAATGGAAGAAACAATACTGAGAAGAGAAGGGTTTTATGGAAGGACACTGGAAAACAGTCAATAGTTATGGAGCATAGGAAATAAACCGAGAATGATGAAACTTGGAGCCGAATTTGCGGGTGGTGGATGGGTGTTGAAGTAGGGTAGGGATGGCATAGATGCGACATGAAAACATTAGCAAAAATTGCCCTTGAAAAATGTTTCAGGGTGAAGAGTTAGTACTGAAAATTAATCTTGGACCTCTGTCCATTGTCTAGACCACGTCCTCAGAAGATGGACATATCTCAATTGTAAACCTGCGAAAACATACTAAATATGCTCAAAGAAGGGTCCGAAAATCCCCAGAGAAATAACTCTATAGCACTTATTCAAAAAATGATTCATAGGGGAAGAGTCTTTCTTCTTGAAAACAATTATATTTTACAATGTGGTTGTTTCCCCAGTGTGTCAGCTTCCCAGGATGACTGACTTCATTAAAGCAGTCAGGAATCAGAGTTTTCTGTGATGTGCCAGTAGAATTCTATGTGCGGAACGGCAATTAATTGTTTTGATGGAAGTAGCAACAACAACAAGAAAACCCCACAATGAAACATTTGAAAAGAAGATCAATTCTTGTACATTGTTCGAATTCGGAGCAAAAAAAGGGAGAAAATCACACAGAACAGAACACGGTTTTTATGTGTCACATTTCGTTTACATAAAAGATCAAAATATAAGACAGTTTTGCTGAATGTGCTCATCAGAGTGCCATTTCAAGAAGACTTAATTGTCACTTTGTCCACAGATTTCCTTCTCCTTTCTTCTCTCTGGGCCTTCTTAGGCAAAGTGTTTGTTTATAGGTTACCTTAGTTTATAAAACGAGACAAGTGAGTTTATCATGACCATAACTCAAGGAATGCTTGTAAGATACATAGTTAGAGTGAAGCAACACCTGGACTTTTATTATGCCCTTTCTAGTTTTCTTCAAGAAATCAAAAGCACATGGCATCAGCTAAATATGCTGCACAATATCTTTCTAAGTTTTCGATGAAAGAAGATGTCACCTAGAATCAGGGGTGTCTGGCCCAAGTCATACATTTTTTCAATCATCTCCTGTGTGTGTGTGTGTGTGTGTGTGTGCAAATTGGACATTGAGTAAGGGAAACAAAAAGAATAGGTGCATTTGAATTATGGTCTTGGTAAAGAATATTAAAAGTACCATGGATTTGGAGAAGAGCAAATGAATCCATCTTAGAAGACGAACAGTCAGAATGCTCACTAGAAGTAAAGATAGTGAGAACTTCATCTCATGTACTTTGAACATATTGTCAGGACATACTACTCCCTGGAAAAGGAGATCATGTTTGATAAAGTAGGAAGGAAGAGAAGAAGAGGAAGACCCTTGACTAGATAGATCGGTGCAGTGACTGCAACAATGGGCTCATATATGGCAATGATTGTGAGCATGGTGTAGGACTAGGCAGTGTTTCATTGTGTTGCATCCTGAGTCGCTATCACTGGGAATAAACTTGATGGCACTTAACAAAGCATCAACTGCTTTCCTGTAAGAATAGAAATAACAAAAATAATAACGCAAATTGAACTAAGTAGTACTTTATAGATGTTCTGATAATTGAATTATTTTCTTGGTTCTATCATCAAATAGAATCAGCCCCAGGTCAAACTTACTCAACTCTAAGAGCTCCATCTGGGATGAATGGAGTTTGATCAGGTCAAGGCTCAGGGTTTTCAGTGGTGCACCCAACTGCTTAATATGGTCTTCCTCCTGGTTATGTGTTGGGTTACCAACTGCAAACTGCTGTTGGAAACCATGAGCTGCTCCCTAGGAGAGAGATGAGGTTGTGGGTTTCCATAAAGAGCTACCGTCTCAGAAACACACAGGGACAGATCTACCTGCTCGATAGTTAAGAGTAAGAATTAATTCGCCTGAGCCCCAGGGGCATAGTGGTTGAGTGCGGGACTGTGGCCCGTTGGCTTGGCAGTTCAAATCCAGCACCAGCTCTCCGGAAGCAAGGATGGGTAGCTCCCATGACCACCAG
>PVJH01020890.1:0-39840 GCA_004026705.1 Nesogale talazaci
TGCTTCCTTCTGGTGTGCATAGGATTCTGGGAGTTGAACTCACTGAGGGCACCTAACAAAAGCAAAAAAATTAGTGCGGAGAGTTAAGTGATGGAGCTTCTAACCCCGAGATTGGTGCTTTGGGGGAAAGATGAGGTTGTTTGCACTCATAAGGATCACAGTCTTGGGACCCTGTGTGTCCTACACTGTCTCCTAGAGGAGACAGTCCGGCCCAGGACAATGGGTTTGGGTGGGTTTGAACTTTTCCCCCTTTGATTGCAGGCTAATGCTACTGCTGTGTTCTGTTCTTTGAAACAGTAAGAAAATCAAACAGTCATTTGGGTTAAGAGAAGAGAAAACAAAGCATCAAAAACAACACTGTTGGATTAATTTTGGACAGCAGAATTTTTAATTGATGCATAGGAAAATCCAGATTGAAATTAAGGGAAATGACAAAATAGTTCGTGCGATATTGCCTGTACCCAGGTGAGGTCTTTCCAAGTCTGTTTTGATTGTGGACCAGTCTCTAGTCTGAGAGTCCATTCACCACCAGCTCCCAGCCTAGCCCTGCGCAGCCCAGCCGGGCCCCAGCTCTCTCACTGTGCACAGAGTCTCACTGCTGTTTCTTCCCATGCCCTTGAGGTACCCAACTACTTCTCCACCTTGTATCTTGCAACTCCTCTCCATGCAACAACCTCCTGCCAGCCTCCTCTTCTCTGGCCTCTGGGTCCAGAAATCCACACTGACATGACTCCGGGGCTGTGTTGTCAGAAGGGGGCTGGTGTGTGCGTGTGTCTGTCACTCACAGATGGGCACCTGAGGGCAGGGATTGGACTTCAGACATGTTGGTCTGCAGGGGTTGGAATGGCAGATGACATCAATCAGCCCTGTGCCTCTAGACGACGTCTTTCCTCTCTGTGTCACTTCATACTGAATCCACAGACGGGGACTGGAGCACCATCACCAGTGGGTGACCGCCCATGCAGGGACTTGTGTTTACTTAAACTAGTGAGATGAGGATGTCGTTGGAAGGAAGGAAGAAGTGGTGTGATGGTGCTGGCTTTGCTGGGACCAGCCATCAAGGCTGCCTTTATCTGGCCTTTATCCTTCATGCTGCAGTGGGGTGCTGGCTTCTCTGTAGTCAGGAAGAGTTTGGCTTGGGGTTTCAGCTGCCCTGGAGCTGGCTTTGAGTTCTTGAATTCTACCCCTACCCCTCCACCTCCAGGAGAAGCCAGCAAAAGTTCTCTTAGACGAACGTCAGGATTGGCTCCCCACTCTCCGCCTAAGCCATCATCAAGTCTAATGTCTTGTGGTCCAGGCTGGGTGGCTGTGGCTTTTGTTGGTGATTGTTTGAAAACCATCGCTGGTGGTAAAGGGCTCTAATTTAGAGGCGGTAATTTACAGCAATTGATGAGCAGCATCACTCAGAGCCATAATGAGCACAAATACCAAAGTCTCACAAAGACCAAGAAAGCATTTATAGGGTGAATTAAATACTCTTCCTTATCCTCGATATGGTATCATTGCTACCTGGCCAGAGGGAATTACACCTTCGTGGAAGATGTTCCATCAATCAGTATCCCATGCGATGCAAGGAGTTCAGTTTCGAGCTACTAGCTTCAAGTCCAGTGGTGCGAAGCCACAGCTGCTCACTGGGAGGACGCTGCAGCCAGCCTCGAGATCCCCTGTGTCTGGTCGGGTTGCTCAGCCTTAGAATCAACTGGGAGGCCGTGGCTTTGGTGTGGATGCATTAAAGACACCATGGATTGTGAGAGCATGCAAGCACATGGACGAAAGCAATTTGGTGCCCTCAAGGAGCTCCTGCTGGCCCAGAGGTGTTGATGCAGCCAAACTGCCCTCACTGCCCTGTCAAAGCACACAGCAGTCAAAGCACACAGGCCAGAAGTGGAAGTCTGATGGCCTGGGCTGCCCTGGAGGGGCCTGACAAGAAAGATGTGGCCATCCGCTTCTGAGAGATTAGCCTTTGAAAGGCCCACCAGAGCCTGGCCCCTCTGACACCCATGGGCTGGCTGGGAGGCAGAGGCCACTCAGGACTCAGGGCACCAGAGTCAGCTGAGTCTGAAGCCCTGCTCTCCTCTGCGACAGCCTCCCCACTGCCCAGCCTGCCTGGAAGCTGCTCACAGGCCCTTTTTAAGTCCCGGGAGGAGATAAGGCAGTATCTGTCCATGGCTTTGTCAGGGTGCTCTGTGCTGAAACATTTTCACATGCACCCGTGTGCTCATAAGAAAGTATGCTCTCAGACGTGGAGCTGAGGGACAAAAGACTAGGACACTTATGAACAGAGCACAGATGCCGTGCACAGGAGCAGCACGAGCGACGCTATCCAGCCCCCGGGGACCTGGGGAAGAGCCCACCGCCCGAGATGGCGTGTCAGGAGTGACAGCAGCTCCCTCGGAGCCCAGAGTGAGGCTGTGCTGGGCAGCAGTAACTGACAGTGCCACCATGCCGGGGGATAGATGTGCATGTCCCGTCACAGTGCACGGCGTGGCTTCTGTTGTTCAATCATTTATCTTCATAAGGCATGAGCGACAGCCCCAGCTCTTCTGCCTCCGTGAGGAGGGTGTGATGGGCTTGCCTGCTGTTGGGGCCTTCGCTAACTATGGCTGTGTACACATCATTTATAACTGAGCCACGCACACGCTAAGAAGGGATCACTTAGCGCTGTCTCCACCGCAGGCCGGAGTATCTGTTTCCAGATACGTCCCGGCAGAAGGTGCCTTTGGCGAATGTCGGAGGGAGCCGGAGAGGGGGGAGAAGAGCAGATGGAATCAAGCAGGATGATGCAGAATGTGGCAGAACCAGGGATGAGCCTGGTGATGGCTGAGTTTCTAGAAACTTCCTATCCTCTGGATGAGGTCATCTATCAGCGTGAGACCTACACTGCGACGTCTGATCAATATATAATCCCAGGGCTGGTTGTGTTGTTGTCAGACACCCTTCCCCCACTCCTCCCAGGTCAGCTCCAACCAGACCGAAGACTGGCCTGCCCCTGCACCGTCCTAGCCCATCGCTGCAGCCACTGTGCCAATCCACCACATCGGGGCTCACCTCTCTTTGGCTGACCCACAACTTCGCCTTCCAAGTGACACTGTTGCTTGTGAATACTTTAAAGAGGTCTCTGGCAACAGATTTCCCTGATGCAACATGCATTGGATTTACTGTCTGCTGCCTTCTTAAGTGCTAACTGTGGAGTCAAAAGGAATGCCCCCTTGACAACTTCAGTGTCTTCCCACGTCTCATGATGCTGTCTGTCGCGTCAGCTGTGGGCAGTGTTCTTCCAGTTGAGTTGAGACCCATAGTGGAGGGTCTTTATCATCGAGATGATCCCAAACTGTCATTGAGATCAGCAAGCACACTGGCCTCATCTGCACATCACCGATTATTAGTGAGTGTTCAACTTATTTGGAAGCTGTGTTCTTTTTCATGAAATCCAGCGTCTCCTATTGGCACAACATTCAGATTTACCAAGTGGTGGTGAAAGGACACAAGCTTGGCACACACTTTTCCCCATGCTAAACCATACCAAGCCAGTAAAAACCAAACTCACAGCCATCTGGTCATGCAACGCTTTATGGAAGTAGAGTCCAGAATTTCTTGCAAGGAGAAACTAGTGGCTTAAAACAACTGGTTTCATAGTTAACAGCCACATGCATCACCACTACACCGTCACTGGGGCTTCTCTCCTTGTATTCACATTTCTGCCTCATTGTCTCCATACGGCTTCCTCCTGAGGACAATGAATCACTCTGGAAGTCTGTCCTTCTCAATGTCCCCCAAGTTACTTATGATTCTCACAGCTGAACATCTTTGCATAGTCAATAAACACAAGTAAACATCTTTCTTAGACTCTCTGCTGTTAGCCAAGATCCATCTCTAGCCAGCAAACATATTCCTTCGTCCACCCTTTCTTTGAATCCAGCTGGAATTTATGACCACCCCTGGTGACATACTGCGGCAACTGTTTTTGAATTATATTCAGCAAAACGTTACTCATGAGTGCTACTAATTGTATCGTATAATAATTTCCTCACTTCTGTTGGGCCGCCTTTCTGTGGGTGAGCACAAAGATGGAGCTCTTCCAGACAGTTGGCCAGGTAACTTTTTTCAAAATGTTTTGGTATAGTTGAAAGAGCGTTTCCAGTTCTTCATGGTTTGTTGAAACATTTCCACAGGTATTCTGTCCCTTCCCCCAACTCTGAGTTTTGCTAATGTCTTCCGTGAATCTCAGCTATCTTCCTTCAGTACCAAAGATATGTTTTCTCTTGAAACAGTTGAATGTTGACGGGTTCTTTTCTGACTCTGTGCATTACTTCCATCTTCTTCTCATGCTTCCTACATTGCCCATATTTTGCCCCTAGAATCTTTTAGTATTTCCATATGAGGCTTGAATTTCTTCTCTCTAGGTCTTCATTTTGAGATACACCGAGCATGTTCTTCCCTTTGGGTTTTCTAATTCTCGGACTTTGTGTACTTCTTTTCAATACTTTAACCTCCCGAGCTGCCCTTTGAAAGTTTTCATTTAGTTCTTCCATTTCTTCGTGTCTTCCATTTGCTTTAGCTACTCGCCGTTCAAGGAAATTTCAGTCTCTTCTGGCTTACACTTTGATCTTTTCTTTTTATTGTATTGTTAATGATCTTTGCTTTCTCCACCTATGATGGCCTTGATGTCATCCCACCCTCCTCTGGGCTTCATTCATTCATGTTCAGCATAGCAAATATGGTCTTAAGGTGGTCTGTAAAAACAGATGGAATATATGCAAGCTCATATTTTGGCTCTCAGGGACTCATTTTAATTTTCTTCAGCTTCCACCTAACTTGCATAAGAACAATGGGTGGACTGTCCCACAGTTGGTCCCATCCTTATTTGGGCTCATGCATTGGAGTGCCTCCATTTTCCCCGCCCATCGATCACGGATACTTTCCTTTGGTGAGCCCCACCTGTGCAGCCACAGTTTATGTTATCTGAAAAGGTACATGCCGTGCACCATTGGTCGGCCTTCCAAACTTCTCTCATGCAATCCCCTGCTTTGTTTCTGTCACCAAGCTTATAGTTTTCAACAATTGATTCTTTCTCTGTTTCCAAATTTTGTATTCCAATTATCACTAACTATTAATGAATCTTGATCGCATATTTGGTCAATTTCATACTGAAGAAGCTGGTAGGCATCTTCAATTTTTGCATCATGGATTTTAGTGTTAGATTCTTAAATTTTAATAATAGTCATATTAACTGGACTTCATAGTGGGTTCCCAGCACAGGCAGCAGTGTACTTTGAGATAGACTGTGAAATACTCTAAAGAGAGTAATTATAGATGGTGGAAAACAGAGGAGATGGTCCCAGAAACATTATTGATGGAAGATTCCTGTCTCAGATGAGACAACACAAGATGGGAAAGGTCCTTAATTCTGTTGCACACCCCAGTGCAGAGGAAAACTGTTAGAAGGTTGGTCTTGGGCTTCAACCACCACCTGGCTACAGGGCTGGGGATCCCCGAGCCAAGCTCCTGGAGGGTCAGCATTTCAGCTCACTTGCTGCCAGAAAACCAACAAGGACAGTCCAGAAAAATTCCCTGTAAGCAAGGTTGGCCTAGGCATCATCATCTACTTTTAAACACCCTCTGTCTGGGGGTGAAGCTGCCACACTGATGGTTACTGATCAGGGGAAAAACCCAATAGCGTCAGACTTTATGCCAAGACTCAGCGTGGTGTTGGGGCTCCCACCGTGTAGCTGGGGCCTTCCATCTATGAGGACTCTAATAGTTCATCTCTCGTACCCCACTCGGGGGCCTTCTCTTCTGGCAGCTCCCCGCCCTGGCCCGCAGCAGGCAAGGCTCTCTTGTGATCTTAGATCGATCCCTCATTGGCCGACTTTGGGAAAGAGATCACCAGGCTTTTCCTCTGACTCTGCCTTAGTTTGGAAGTGCTCTGTCTACCACCAGCTTCTGAAATGCCGATGGCACAGCTTCTGCTTCACAGCTCCCCACAGACCACCACAGGGCAAACAGCCCACACCCAGGGGGCAGTTCTTTGCTTGATTGCGTTTACTCATTGCGACTTCACTTTCTGCCAAAACATGCACCCTCCATCAGCGCCTCTGACGTCCTGATTCCTAGCCCAGAGTCCTGATTCCGAGCCTCCTTCCCCCGGAGCCCTTGTGGTATGTAACTACCAGACAACCAAGCCTCGGTTGAGTAAAAGTACCCAAACCTGCTTAGAGGGAGGAGACTCGGTTATGTGCAGCTCGGTCAGGCCCTTCCTCACTCATGGGAGACAAATCGACCCTTGCTCTCCCTACAGGCAGCAGTGGGTGGAGAGTCCAGCGACTCAGAGATGCAAAATTTCAAAGGAAAAAAGCTATCTTAAGATTCACGGCGCATCGTGTACAATTTTATATTGCATGAAATTTTCATTTTTATAAGGGAAATAAAAAATTCCTATAGAAAAGGAACAAACGCATGACATATATGTGTGATATAGCTATAAAATCCTGTTTATTACTATCATGCTCCATTATAATTAACTCTTCAGGATTATTTCAGTCTGTCTCTTCCTAGGATCTTATGTAATAAAACTTGCACAATTAGCTCAAGGAGAGGATGGGCCTAAATTTCCCGATAAGGGAGCACCGCCATGGTGCATCTAAAGCTACTCATGGGTTGGGTGCGTGGGGCAGACTTTGACTCCTAACACGCACATCGTGCGATGGGGTGGGACTGGCCTGTGTGTTTGTTCTGCTGTCACCTTCAGAGGAGCCCTTAACCTGCACACTCAGGAGGGTGGACTCACTTTATCCCCCTAACAAAATGGGGTGGGGGGAGGTGGGGAGAATCTGTTGCAAAATCTCTCTTTAACGTGTCCAAAGCAGGATCCAGGGCATTTTCAATCATCTCGTATGCATGCAAACAGTGGGGAGACAGAGCATGAATTAATGCCTTTCAACTGTCACGTTGGCCAAGAATATCAAAGACTTTCCAAAAGAATGAACAAGCCTATCTTCAAAAGAGACACTACAGACAGAAAATCCTTGGAAGTGGAGAGGGAGAGATGTAGTCTTACATACTTTGGGCAGGTTCTGAGGAGGGACCAGTCCCTGGAGAAGGATCTCGTGCTTAGTACAGCAGAGGATTCGAGAAAAGAAGGAGATCCCTCGAGGCGGGGCGTTGGCAGAGTGGCTGCAACAATAGGCACCACACATCAACGATTTTGACAATGGCACACGTCAGGGCAGTGTCTGTCCTGTTGAACAGGGGCCCGCGGTGTGTTCAGAAAGACGGACTCTGCGGAACCCAAGCACGGCCACACGCACAATGGAGATGCCAATTTTTCCTGTTAAAACTGATAAGTACAAATCAGTTCCTATCCTGAATATAGATCATTATACATAGCTTGCTAGACATATCTGAAAATACATACTTGAGATAATAATTATAATAAAGATGATTAAATTACTAACTCTTAGTTTAATCACTGAGCCTTATCTTTGTAATATTATGCCAAATATATTAGTACTACTTATCTAAATTTCAACATGTTTATAATCTGCATAAATTTAATAGATATGCTTGGGTTTCAGATAATACATTTCAAAAGGCTCGCATTGGATTATTACTGATTGATATTATCTCATCAAAGACAGGATGTAAACTATTATCCTACTTCCATTCCCTTCATTGTTACCAAGCACTGTCCCAAGAGGGTCCACACTCACCCACGAGAGGGTGTCCTCTCGCTCCTCACCAGCCCCCTGCCCAGACTAGAAGCCGTGGGAACGGAGAGTTCTGCCGTCAGAGCAGAGAGTGCTCATGTGGCATAGTGGAGCCCGTGGCATAGTGGGTATGCATTGGGCAGCTGACCCCAAAGTTAGCTGACACCAGCCTCGCGCTTCCCTCCCCTCCAGCTCCCAAGAAAGACAAGGCGGTCTACTTCTGTGAAGAGGGACAGTCTCAGACCCCCACAGGGTGGTTCTCCTCAAGGGCTGCTCAAGGGTGTCCTCAAGGGCTGCTCTGCATCTGAATCGACTGGAGGACAGTGAGTTTGGGGGTTTTCTTTGTCTTGTTAGAACCCGAGGAAGCATGGTGGTGTAGGGGAAGATGCAGTGGGTTACTAAGCATGACGAGTTCAGCCCTTCTGACCCACCGGTCTCTCGCCGGAGGACGACGAGGCTGTCTGCTCCTGCAAGATGCCAGCCTGCCACAGAGGCAGTTCTACTATGCTAGGGCTGCTACAGTCAGGATGCTGTCAGTGGAAGCGGGTTTGGGTTTGAGGACACCCCTCGCCACCCTCTGTCTCTCTGCCCTTCAGTGGCACTGTAATTCTGCCAGTTGTGCCCTGTGTTTCAAAAGCTGCAGGGTCACCCAGGGAGGTGGGTTTTAGCAGAGCTTCCAGACCAAGATGGAGTAGGAAGAGAGGCCTGGCCATCTGCTTATTAAATGAAAACCGTGGCTAAAAACAGAACAACGACAACACCGTGCCGGCCAGTGAGTCCTGCGAGCAGAAGGCATCACAGTGCTTAGTGGATGAAGCAGCAGACTACAGCTCCTCACCAGTGGCAATGGAGAAGTGGTAGGGCCAGGGGACACTAGGCTGTGTCCTGCCTGGGGTGACCAGAGCTGCAGCTGACTGACAGCGACGAACAAGAGGAGAAAGCTCACCCTCAGCTTCAATGAAGGCACGAGCTGGTTCTCCAAGTCTGCCTGTGACAGGTCCAGTCAGTGCTACAGGCCCGTCAGTCTAGATACACCTCTCTAAGGCCATCACCTGTTTCCAGATGAGGGGAGCTCATTGTACACTCATTTCCTATGGAACTAATTTGCCTGCGTGAGACGTGGCCAAAGCTGGAGACAGCCTTTTGAAACAAACAAATGGGGAAACCAACAGCCTCTGCAAACGTGGAGCTCCTTTGGGGGACTAGTTGGAAAGACACTAAACCCAGAGGCATGCCCCAGAAACTGGAGCCAGGGGTCCCTGCTATCTGCACACTCGTAGGTACAGACAGAGGTCATTCATCGCCGAGCAAAGCTGCTTGGCACCTGCCACCTTGTCCAGGGGCCTGGCACACACAGTGTGCAAACTGCCAGCGCAGCCACAGGGCTTGGTTGACCGTGTCACAGAATCCCAACATCCAGCACGGATTTTCTCCTTCTTTGGATATTTATGGGGATGTTGGGAAAGCGCTGTCTTTTCAAAGCTGCACAAAACTTCACTCAGGCAGTTTCATAGTTTGCTTTTTCATGAAGCTAACAAAAAAAGAGTAATGCTTTACTTAATGAAGCTATTTATCGCTTAATAAAAACAGGAATTAATATCAGTAACTATTCTACTCCCGTTGACCTGGTTTCAATCTTTATAGCAAGACGTGCCTTTTGCTGTGGCACACTGTTCTTCACTCTCCTGAATGCCGCCAGCCTCTGGCATGTACAAATCCAGTGGTGTGAATGACCAGCATCTGCTTCGTGGTCATTTTAGAAAATGTGATTACTAACCAGAGCTAAACCCCAAGCTTTGGCACTGCATGGTCTTAATTCTGAGCAGTAGCCGCTGTTAGAGGGGGGAAGAAATCTTTGATTTGAAATCCACGATGTCTACCACCATTATCAGTTGTCCCAAACTCCAGATGGTCAGGTGGGTCTTTGTAAAAGTGGATCCCACCAGGTTGGCAACATCAGTTTTTAGGGAAGGAGAGGACTTAGGCTTTCTCTGGAGCACCTTTGAGTTGCTTTCAACCTCCAAACTTTGGGAGAATGAATCGGTGTGTTCATCATGGCTCCCCCCATGGGTGAAGTCGTCAGACTGAAGCATCCCCTGCTCTGCCAAGGGCCACTTAAAACAGGCAGCCTTTGCTGGCTTCTCACACCCAAACCCATGCACACTGCTGCTGAATTGATCCCCACCCACCACGGCCTTCCAGGGCGGGGCGGACCTGCCACGTGGGGTGTCTAAGACTATCGCCTATACAGAAACAGACGGCCGTGGCGTTCTTGTGGATCCGATGGGGCTTTCGTACCTCCTGCCTTGCTGAGCGCTCAACCACTGTGCCACAAGGGTTCATTTCTCCTAATTCAATGACTCTCAGTTGACTCATTTTGTTCTGAGTCAGAATGAGGAGTGAGTGGGTTTTCTTTGCAATGTCCACCTGGAGTTTTCTCCCGTGTCCACTGAGCATCGAGGCTGTCGTGAGCTGGTGAAATGAGCTCTCCCTCCCACTCTCTCGTAGCACATCCACCTGGACAGGTGTCTCCAGCATCACCCAGGGGATCCCTGCTCCTGGGAAGCAGGTGAATTCACCAAAGTTTGGAAATGTGTTTGCCCAAATGTGTTTACAAAAAGCTCTCTTCCAAGAAGCAGTAGATGTATTCTTCCCCAGAATCTCACCCTTCTGGGGACTTGGGTTCTGATGTCCCACGGTCTCCCACGTGATGTTCAAAACATGAATGAAGTCACCAAACATTTTCTTCTTCACTAGATGCATGTTCCTGTGACGGGACCTATTTCAGAGGACTCATCCTTTGCACTGATTCTCTATCTTATCAAGCATGATGTCTGTTTGCAATCCTTGGTCCCACCTGATAGATAACCCATCCACAGTTCCTGAAATGGGGTTTCATGATTTGGGCTTCTAAGGAGCCTTGTGAGTGTTGCTCACAGCAAATGAATGTATGTAGCACTTCAACACTCTCCACCAAAGCAGTAATTCGAAGGCATGCATCTTTCTCCTATTTTCTTTGTCCACTCTTCACTTTCACAGGCATATGAAGCAGTTGAAAATGCTGAGACTTGGAGCAAGCCTACCTCAGTCTTCAAAGGAGCACCTTTGCTCCTCATCCCTGGAAAAGGGATCTTTGGCAGCCGATTGCCCAATGTGTTAGGGCATTTGATTCCTCAACTGTTGCCTCCATGGACATTGATTGTGGATTGAGTAAAATGAAGTTTTGATAAGTTCATTTTGTTCTCCATTTATCATACTGCTATGTATTGTACAATTGTGTGAATTTTTGTTTCCTTATATTGAGATGCAATCCATACTGAAGTCTGTGGCCTTTCATCATCACTAAGTATTTCAAACTCCCTTTGCTTTCAACCAGCAAAGTGTTTCATCTGCATGTCTCATGTCGTTAATGAGTCTTCCTCGAATCCTGATACCACATTCTTCTTCATATAGCCCAGCTTCTTAGCTTATTTGCCCAGCATAAAAATTGAATGGATAGCTATATCACAGGAGTGATTTAATTCATAACTACATTCCTCATGAATAAGTCATGAATAAATTCATTAAAAGACTAACCTGTGACCCTTAGCTTTTGATAAATTGAACAATCCTTAAAATACGACTAATATATTCACACTTATTGAATGTATTCCAGAGAAATATATTCATGAATTTATTCATAAGAAGAATATATTTACACTCATTGTATATATTCAAGATGGATGTTCCTTAAAACAAGTACCTGGTAAATTAGGGAATTTGATTAGTTTGATGAATCAGTCATTCATCAATGGATTCTCTGGATAATTGTTTTTGAATAGTCCACTTGTAGAGAATTGATTTTTGTGAACTAACCAAGCACCCATTCTCTTGACTCTGACCTTTCTGGCCCAGAGGAAGTGGACTCTTGGTTGAGGGAGGTCAATACCCTCTAAACCGATTACTCAAATCTTTCAAGAGGGAGTGTGTGCAGGGATGACTCAAGTCTCCTGATGGGGAGGATGAGTAGGGAAGGCCGGGTTTCCCCCAAACGAAGAACTACTCCAGTCCCTCTTCTGGTCAATAAATTCTCTCTCTCTCCTTCCTGAAGCCTGGGTCTTCTGACCCCCCTCTCTTTTTCAGAGGTTGTGGCTTCATACTGGGGAGATGTGTTAGTGGGTGTGGACCCTTGGTGGAACAGCAAGATGGGCCCAACTGTGGAGTGGGAGTTAGATTAGACCGAGTTCCATGGGTATAAACCAGGCCTGGGGACCATCTACACACTTCCTTTGCTGAGTCATTATTGCTAGCTGTCTTCCAGCTGAATCTCACTCACGGGGACCTGTTGTGTAGCAAAGGATGTCTTGCCCAGCCCTGGGCCATCTCTGGGGTCTTTGCTGGGGCTCAGTGTGTTGTGGTTTTATGCCAATCCATCTAACTGAGGGTCTTCTTTGTCCTCACTGACCTTTGGCCATGATGTTCTCCTTCACTGCGATTGGTCTTTCCTGATGAGGTCATGAACTGAGATCATTTCATCATCACTTCTACAGAACAGATTGCTTGTGTTTCTTCTAAGCCAGGTCTGTTTTTCCAAAAACTGCACCCCAGAGTCTGCAACATATTCAATATTCCCTGCCCAGATGACTGCTGGCACCAAATGTCTCTCAGGTCTCCCTCTGTCTTCCCGGCCCACAGTCCAATTCCACTCCTGAAGGTATGTTTCTCAGACCCCTCCCTGGCAGCACAGGACTTGACTTACACAGTCTTGTCAACCATGGTGTCTGCTGACACTACTCTTGTCTGCATATCCAGACTTCATAGCAACAAGAGGTTCCTGACACTGTCAGGTTACTTGAGGTAGGACAGAGGTGCCTTGGTGGAAGCTGAGCCTCCAGTCTTCACTCCACCGGACTCCACCTTCATCCGTTACTGAGTGACACAGAGAAGAGACTCATCAGAAAAGGTGTCAGGAAATCTGGAGAGGCAAATGAGTCTATGGTAGAGAGGCATTTCCGGTTTCTGCCCTTGGGAATGAAAACAACTTATGGGTACATTATTTTCTGTGTGAGGCATCAAGGGGCTTGATTGTGCTTCCCCAGTTACTTGAAGCAGAGAAAACCCTCACTTTAGAAACCAGACCTGAGTTAAAAAGTGACATCACCTTTCAAAGGCCTTGTGAGCAAATGGAAAGCCCCTTTGGAATTCCATGAGGACTTTGCCTGTCTTGTCCTGTTTCCTAAAGAGCTGCTTTGTGCTGATGGAGCACAATCCTTGCTAAACTAACAGCATTGCAGGTGCTGGCTTTCCTAAAGCACAGGCGTGCTGATGCCCAGAACTGAGTGCAGGCTTCCTAAGTCTTAGGTGGTCTCTGTGCACGTTTTTCTTTTGACTTATCTCATTAAAGATAATGAGGATTCCAATACTTTCTACATATTTAAAAGTATCTCAATTATCGTGCAAATTAAATTAGTTCTTGGTTTTCTTTTCATAGGAAGGAAAAGCTCCCATCTATGGGTCTTCATAGTGCCAACTCAGGGAGGACATATCCTACAAGTTAAAAGAACAAACAAATTCACTGCCATCAAGTTGATTCCAACTCATAACACACACACACATACATGCCCCCCAGGACAGAAGTCCAGCTGCCTCTGTGAACAACACTGTGATTTTTACAAAAGAAGAGAGACTCATCTTTGTGCCTCAGAGTGGCCGGTGAATTCAAACTGCGGGTATGGTGATTGGCAGGCCAAGGTGTAGCCCACCAGGCCACAAGGGCTCTCCATAGAAGTTAGAAAATGCTTATTGTCCATCTGCTGCTCATGCTGCCACAGCATACAGCTCTCAGAACGTCCATCCACACACTCTCCTCAGAAAATCCCCTTCCTGGACAGCGGGCGAGAGTGAGATGTTAGTCTGGGTATACTAGAGAAACAAATCCAAGACACTTGGCTATGTATGGGAAAGAACTTTACATCTAAGAGTAATTATTTTTAAGAAAACATCCCAACCTAGTTAGATCAAATCCATAAGTCCGGGCCCAGTGCCCGCCCCCCCCCCCCGAGGAAACACAAAGGGTTAAGTGTGCAGCTATTAAGTGAAAGGTCAGAGCCCCTTGGAAGAAGCATCTGGTGACCTGTTCCCTAAAAGCACAGCCTGGGAAACTCTGCAGGGCAGCTTGTGCACTGTCACACAGGACGAGGCCATCAGAGGACCCCAGAAGCAACTGGTCCCAGCCTTTGAGCAACAGGCTGGATTGGAGTGATCTCTGTTAAAGGGGGCATGCAGAAGGATGTGCAGAGATTAGGAACCATGTTTTTATTAAGCATTTTATAGTGAATGTGAAACTAATGATTTCTGGGTAAATGCAAGGATGATACCTGAAGATAATGCTTGAAGTTGTCTTTTCTATTCAAGGCTTGATGGTGGTCCTTCTCTGGATTTGGGAATTATTTCTGGGTGCTCACAGGGTCGCAAAAATCCTTTTCAAGGTGTCCCCTTCAAAGTGTAGACTCACACAAGTGTTCTTTTAAAAGGTTCTTTTTAAAATTAAAGACACTTAAATTCACAATTCTATATGGTTACTATGAAACCACGGATTTGAATCAAATTTAGAGGGATAAAGAGAATTTCACTATGCATACTCTTTTTTTATTTTAAGAAAGCTGGTCTTAAATTTCTTAACAATTGTTCATTTCTAGCCTTTAATTTATTATCGAAATATAGAAAAGTGAGAAAACGGACTACTCAGGAATTAGCCAAATTGCCATCATTGTCCCCTTGGATAGTGTGCCCCTTAGCCTTTCTAGGAAATATTCCTGTTTCCTTTTGTTGGAAATCCTTCGGTGGTAGGAGGGGAGAGCAGCAAGGATCCCTTCTCCATTCTCTCGTTGGGTGTTCTGGAAAGCCTCTCCCTGGAACTTCTCCCTAGTCAGTCTCCCCAAGAGCTCCACCTTCCTGCAACTTCCTATCCTCAGCAAAGAGACTGCCTTGGGTGCTGTATGTGCATTCCTTCAAACAAGAGATATACAGCCAGATACCCCATCATCTCAGCTCCTCTGCCAGAGCCATCAAATGTCCATCTGCGGCAAGGGATAGGGAAATGCTTCAGGGGTGACAAGGGTGTGTACACAGACACTTTGATCTCACTGGATGGTTTAAGAGGTAAGCTTCCTGAGACCAAGAACCATGCTGACAACCTCACTGGGGTTCCATATAGATGGAGGTGTCTGAGGAGCTAATGTGAGCATCCTGGCCCTTCGGACAGTGTCCTTCTCCAGTACACATAGTGGGACCATGGACAAAGTTTTGCCTTCATCAGATCAGATGCAGCCATGACAGTTGACCAAGGACATATGTGGAGCTAAGAGTAGTAATCAGTCACTGAGTCCTTGTGGTTTAAAGAAAGGGAGCCCTAGTGGCTCAGTCATTAGACATTGGGCTGCAACCCAAAAGGTCCGAAGTTCGACCACCAGCCTCTCCAAGGGAGAAAGATGGGTTCTTCTACTCCTGTAAAGAGGGACAGTCTTAACAAACCACTGGGGCAGTTCTACCCTTCACCGTGTCAGCAGGGATTCATTCTATGGTGGTGAGTTTGGGGGTTATTTGGCTTTGTTTTGGTGATTTTAAAAAACACTAATAAAGGTGCTAATAAGATCAAACCAAGCCCACTGCCATCAAGACAAGGCTGACACTTGGCGACTCTGTAGAACAGGGTATAGCGCCCCCTGTGGGTTTCCAGGACCCTATATCTTTAAAAGAGCAGAAAGTCACATCTTCCTCCCAAGGGAGGGTGTTTTTGAACTGCTGGCCTTGTGGATCATAGCCCAGCACGTAACCACTGTGCAATAGCAATAATTTTACCAAACAGAAATAACAATTTCACAAGCAAAACATTCTGCTATAAACAAACAATGGCTTTTAGAACAAAGAATCAAAATAAAAACTAATAGTACCACCACCATCAACAACAACTAAAAGTGCATGGAATATTTAAGCTTAAAAACAAATCTACATTAGAAAATTGAGAAACACAAAATACGCCTTTGAGTTGAACACAGAGATTTTAAGAAAGTGATCGCTTGAAATGGGCATCAATATAATTGCAATCTTCTCGCCACCTCTGAAAGTGAGGGGATGCGACTACAGATGCCAGAGGAGCTCAGGCTTCCTTGCCGGGGAGTGAGGTACCCCTGAGACTGGGCATACACGCTGGCTCTGTGTTTCAAAGGGAGGCTGCTACCCAGGCGTCATAACCATTTGCTCTCCTGAATCTACATGGCACCAGGATTGCATGTTCTCTCTCTTCCCGTCGTCACCCACAATGGCCCCCGGTCCCCACTCTCACCACCATTGCACCCCACCCCCACCCCATTCCCACATCTAACATCCTCTCTGCCCTGGTATCATGTGACGGATGACTCGGGAGCAACTGCAGAACCCTCCTGATCAGAGTAGCCTCTCTTGAATATCACCACCTCCGGCCTCCCTCTGATTGCTGTCCAATCTTTCTCAGCCTCCTGTCTGGCCCTGGTGTTCTCACATATTTCTGCTCTTCAGTGACTGTCAGATCTCAGTCCCAAGCCCCATCTCTGTCTCAACTCTTCCTCCAGATGACATCATCTGCCCCCCATCTTCTATCCCTGCCATAGGTTTCCATCTCCAAGCTGTACTTCCGGGTGTGTCCAGCCTTGGGCTGCCCTGGGCTCTGTGGCTCAAGGCTCCAGCACTGCCCACCTCTGTCCACATGTCTCCTCTCTGTGACTTTGACCTTCTATAAGAATCTCCTCACTCAAGTATGATCTCATGCTAGCTGATATGCTAGTTAGCATGATGTTTAACATGCTAGTTATCACTGATAGCATCTTCCAGCACCCCATTCCCAAGCAATGACAGGTTGACAGGCACCAGGGCTAGAATACCAGCATTATGTTGGGAAAAGAAGATGCAATTCAACCCACAATACCTTCTCTAGTAATTAACAATGGCCTGCAATGTATTGAATTTCCCCTGGTTTGATCATGTAGAGAGTGACTGAGTGACTGACAGTGTGGTTGAGTGAATGAGTGAGTAAATATGTGGGTAGGTGAGTGAGTGAATCATTGAGTATCTGAGTGAGGCATGTAATGAGTAGTGAATACAATTGAGCTAAACAAAAACTGGACACTCATGTAACTTCCTTCCATTTATGCCTATTTTGAGGTAGAAATTATATATGTGGATCCACATATTATAAAGCCACAATCCCTTCTGTTTTAATGGATATATTCTTGGTCATAAAAAAACCCAGCAAGATATATAGCATTTTTGTAATAGGATACTCCTTAAAGGGTCCCTCTGCCAACTGCCCATCCCATCCCCCTAGGTAAACCCTGTTTGGCCTTGTCTTTGCTGTAATCGAACTCTTTATGTGTTTCAAACCAGTGTTTCAATCTCCACTCATCCTTCTGCCTGTATAAGGAGCACTTCTTTGGTCTGTGTGTTAGTCTGAGTAGAGAAACAAATTCATAGAGACTCATGTGTATAGGTAAGAGCTTTATATATAAGAGCAACTAAGTATTAAGAAAACCTTCCAGCCCAGTCCAAATTAAGTCCTTAAGTCTGATATTAGCAATTCCTCTTCAGACTCATGCAACACATGCAATGATGTTGAATGCAGGAAGATCGCAGACTAGTGGGTGGGAAGTCTTGTGGATCCAGTGGCAGTGGAAGCCTCTCATCACTGGCAGGGATCTCCATGTGGCTCCTCCAGCTCAGGCTACTGGAGTAGCTCCATATGTCTTGACAACTGCAGTCAACCTGTCCTGCCTACAATAAGCTATTTATCTCTTTAGCACCTCCAAATGAGGTCATCAAGCTTCAATCTGATTGATAGGCTAAACTCTACCCCTGAACTCTTAAGCCTCAAATTGACACCAGATTATGTAACCACCACAGTCTGATAACTCGCTTCTTATCTGAATAGATGCAGTGTGGTTGCAGAGTTACAGACACTTAAGGACTGTTATACATAACTCCCCCAGAACCTCTGCTACATGTATTTTGGGTAAACACATCTTTATTTTGTCCAGTAAAATATCAGTGAGGATCATCGGATAAGTGAACATTTAGATTTATAAGAGACTCAAAGATAGTTTTTCAAAGTGAGTGCACAATCTTACACTTTCAATGGCCAAGTCTAAAATTCCAATGGCTGTGCTTGGTAGCTAGTCCTTAAATATTAGTGTATCTTTTAGCAAGTCACTGTCAAAAGGCTTCTGGTGTGGTTTCAGCTTCCCTGATGGTTAATAATCTCAAACACTTCTTCATGTGCCTCTGTCATGCATGCATCCTTATTTAGAAACAGATTTTAGCTCATTATGTTTTTTTTAATTTGTGTTTGGGAAGAATATATAAATAATTCTAATCTGTCTTCATTTGGAAATTTTGAAGCCTTATTTATATTTGCACAGGCATTTTTCATTTTGATGAAGTCTAAGTTATCAAGTGCTTGGGGCAGTAGATGGGCAGTGAGAGAGGCAAGACCCCGAGGAGATGGGTTGACCCCAGCGGCTGCGGCTGCATGGAGGGACTCGGGCATGGGAACAGCTGTAAAAGTGGTACAGGACCGGGCAGGGTGAGAGTCTGTTGTTCGTGGGGTTGCCCTGTGTCAGAAGGACTTGGTAACCCCTAACAACAACATTGATTACAGGAAGAGGTCACTCCTAAGAGCACATAAAGGGTCTCTCAAGCTGTTCCCCAAGGAGCCTGTCCAACTCACGGTGGCACTTCAGAACCCAGAGAGCACTTGCCACTGTGATAGTCAGTCTATGAGCAAACACAACCACAACCTCTCCAACACTGAGTCCACACTGACTCGCGGGGACCCTACAGGACAGAAGAGAATTGCCTCTGTGGGTGTCGGAGGCTGTCATTCTTCAAGGGAGCAGACAGCCTCATCTCACCCCCAAGAAGCAAGCAGAGGGTGGATCTGACCTGAGGGCCTTGCTGTTAGCAACTTCAGAGATAACGCACTCTGCCAACAGGGCTCCTGTACACAACCATACCACTGGGCGATTGTTTAGCTTCGGGTGTGGGAGAGGAGGAGTATTTCAGCTGCCCTGTCTATGCACCTTTATCGGCGCCCTGGTGGTGTTATGTATTGGGCTGCTAACAAGGTAAGCAGTTCAAAACCCCCAGCCATTCCTCAGGAGAAAGATGAGGCTGTCTACTCCCCCGAAGAATTACGATCTCAGAAACCCACAGAAGCCGTTTTACCCTGTCCTATAAGGTCTTTATAATTGGAATCTACTCAATAGTGAGTGAGTGAGTGAGTGAGTGAGTGAGTGAGTGAGTGGCTGACTGAATGAGTGACTGAGTAAATATGTGGGTAGGTGAGTGAGTGAGTGAGTGACTGACTGACTGACTGACTCGCTGAGTGAGTGAGTAGATATGTAGGTAGATGAGTGAATGAGTGAGTAGATGAGTGAGTCAGTCAGAGCTGCCCTTTTAAGCCCATTCTCACTGTCCATGATTGAGTTTATAAAGTAATTTAAATTACCACATGGAAATGAACAAAATAATAGCAAACTAGGCAAAATTCTTATTTAATAAATTCTTATGTAATGTAACAAGTAACACATGGCACTCTAATGGAGGGGATTTCAAAGACTGGGAAATGGAATTCAAAGGTAAAGGGTGTTTTCCTGACCTTTGTGAAGTCCCTTGCTGTCAGTGTGCCAGGGAATCCATCTGGACTCCTAGGTGCAGAGTGTCTCAGGACAAGGCTGCATCTTCCATCTCCTCCCCTGTTGCTTTACAGAAGTGACCCACAGATCTCCTCTCAGAGAGGGGCTGTTAGGTTTGAACTGCCAATCTTTCTGCTAGCATCCAAGTGCTTAACTGCTGTACCACCAAGAATTCCTGTGCTCCTTCCCCCTCTGACCTTTTTATGGCACACTCTGGCCGCTGATGCCTGAGGCCAGAAGCAGCATTAGCGCATCAGGGAGCATTCTCACTGCCGTGATGAATTCAGTCTCCAATGTGGTTCTCCCGCGACCGAGTCTTGAGCAAAGACACAGGAGCTGTCACTGTAATTCCTTCCGAAGCCTTTCCTAGCAGATGCTGCATCTTGGTTTGCTCTATTTTAAATACTTTCTCTTCCTTCAATATGCATGAAGCCCCTCTTTTCTTCTTGTCTCTAATAAGAGTAACATCTGTTTCTTCTTGTTCAATCAAGGCAGCCAC
This sequence comes from Nesogale talazaci, assembly GCA_004026705.1. NCBI lineage: Eukaryota > Metazoa > Chordata > Mammalia > Afrosoricida > Tenrecidae > Nesogale > Nesogale talazaci. The sequence continues at coordinate 19,908 of PVJH01020890.1, forward strand.
CTCAAGAGCCTTACTTTAAAAATAATGCCATTAAGAGGCAGGCGAGAGAGAATGGGTTTCATTAACAGTGCACATTTGCATACTGAATGAGCTCTGCCGACAATTATAAGTTGGGGGTGTTACAGAAGATATTCGGAACGAATTTTGCTATGGAAAAAATTAAGAGTGTGAACAAGAATGCCATTTCTACTGCACAGATAACAGCCTTCCCAACACCTAGCAGAGGCTCTAAGCTGCCTGGCAAGGTTGCCAGTGTTGGACTGGGCTGGGCAGTGTGCAAGAACCGCAGGTGCACACGCACGGCGTGAGATCGGTGTTGATACTGCTGGGGTCCTTGAATCAGTTCCGACCACAGACTCAACAGAGCACAACACTGCGCAGCCCTGTGCCCCTGTGTGAATGCTGTCATGGTTGAGCCCATCGCTGTAGCCACTGTGTCGGCCCATCTAGTGGTGGTCTTCTTGTTGATGTATCTAGTTATGGTCTTCTCTTCTGTTTTTTGACTGAACTTCTATTAAGTATCCTGTCCTTCTCCAGGAACTGGTCCCCATTCCCCCCTCGATAACATGTTCAAAGAGTGTGACATGAAGTCTTGACATCTGTGTTAGTCCAAGTAGATTAGAGAAACAAATTCACAAACACTCATATGTGTATAAGAGTTTTATATACAAGTGCAACTGTACATTAAGAAAACATACCAACCCAGTCCAGTCCAAAGTCTTAAGTCCGATATTAGCCCTTATGTCCGATACCAATCGATAAGTCCTCTTCAGACTCATGAGGCACATGCAATGATGCTGAATGCAGAACAATCACAAGCCCGTGGGTAGAAAGTCTTTGGATCCAGTGGCCTTGTAAGCATCTCAGCGCTGGCAGGGGTCTCTCTGTGGCCTGATTGCATCCATGTGGCATGTCCAGCTCAGGGCACTAGGTATCCCCATGTGTCTTGTCAAGTGCAATGTCTTCCAGGGAGTGAAGAAGTGAGAAAGTGTTTCCTGCTTCCACGAAGGAAGTACCAGATTTCCCAAAATTCTGAGAGAAGGAGGCCATTCCCACACAGAGGTCTCATTGACCATTTCCAGATCGGCAGGCTAGACTTCACCCCTTCAGTCTTAATTCTCAAACTGACACCAGATTATGTGACTGCCACACGATCCTTCTAAGTAAACAACATTCTGGCTGTATTTCTTCCAACATTGATTTATGTGCTATTCTGCCCTTCCATGCTATAATCAATAGTCTTCATCAATACCATCATTCAGACTCATCAATTCTCCTCGTCTTCCTCATTCTGATATAAGTATGTGTGTCAGGCATGCATAATTTGCACTTTTAATTCTTCTAAGTGCACAACTCAGTGGCATGATGTGCATGCATCGTATTTCAGAACACTTTCCGCTCCATGACGCAAACGTCCCCCCAAAGAGAGACTCGGTGCCCCTTGAGCAGTCATGCCCCTGCCCTGGTGCCTTGTCCACTCATAAGGAAGGGCAGTCCCTGTGCATCTGCAGGCTGCAGGGTCAGAAACAGAAACATGACCTAAATGTGGGAGGTTTCTGTTGCCCCCTTTGGGAAGGAATCTTCACAGGCATCTTTGGCATGAGGGTCTCTGCCAGACTAAGCCCACTCTGGAGATGCCCCTCCCCCACCTGCTAGGACCCACCATCCTCAGAGACACACAGGGTGGCCCCACAGCTGTCAGCCGAGCTGTCTGATCCGGCTTCCTGAGAAGCAATTCCATAGGTGGACTGGCAGCAGGGGGCTTGACTGCAGTGACCTTCTGCCCCTCACCTGACCTCTGACCTCAAAAGTTGTTTTCTGGGTGACATTTTCTGGGGGGTCAAATGAAGTCACAGGGTGGCAAAATGGCTGGCATTCAGCTGGGTGACAGTGCATCTGTGGCAGCGCTCTCCCCCAAGCATTGAGCTGAAGGCTGCCTCTGCCCCTGCCCAGGAAGACTGTCTAAGGAGGCCAGACTTTCATTGTTCTGTCCCCTGAGCCCTCAGGTGATTCTTGCCCCCGTGCAGAAAGTGCGCCGTGATAGTTAGTCCCCTGTGCTGGATGGCAGAGCCATGCCTGGCAAGGACTCGCGGAATTGATCCGGGTAGAAACCTCCCTGCAAGCCCAGAGGCGCAGCAGCGACCACGGCCAAGGGGCCTGCTTTCTGTAGCGACTCCGTCCCGGGCAGAAATAAAACAATGTCTTGCTATTAATCTAACTGGAATAGCAGACTTTCATCATCTGTGTGTTCCCATGCGCAGTTCAGTTGGCCATGCCATTATGACAAATTGATGGTGCGACGGAAGAGTGTGCACGCAGACTTCCAGGCAGGCCTGCTGGTCCACCACTGCTCTGAGATCCCCTTGGGGAATGGGGTTGTTCCCCAAGAGATTTTGGATTGAACATTGGTATAGGAGCCCATAGTGGCTACATGCTGGGCTGCTGACTGAAAAGTCAGTGGTTCAAAACCACCATCTGCTTCTTGGGAGAAAGAAGAGACTTTCTAGTCCTATGAAGTGCTACAGCAGCAGTTCTCAAACTGTGGGTCATAACCCCTTTGTGGGTTGGACAAGTCTTTCACAGGGGTCGCCCGATTTATAGCAGTAGCAAATTGACAGTTATAAAATAGCAGCAGATATCATTTTATGGTTGGAGGGGGGTCATCACAATATGAGGAACTGTATGAAAGGGTGGCAGCATGAGGAAGATGGAGAACCGCTGTATTACAGTCTCAGAACCTGCCCTTTACGGTCACGATGCACTGGAATTGTGGTTTCTGGAAGGAAGAGATCCTGAGGATCCAGATGTCAGATGGCAGGGCCCAGTAGGGCCCATCACAGCACTGGAAAGGCACCAGCAATGCCTGTGGTGGTGGTTGGCCCCACTCCAGTCAGCATGACTGACTCTGGGTGGCCGGGTGCCCTGAAGAACAGCGCTGACACAACCACAGAGTTTCTGATCGGGAGATAGCTCCCCCTTAGTCTGAAGCCTTCACCAAAACACATCCAATGTCTTCATAACAATGTGCCAGTCTCCAGGGACAGAAGGTGGTGGCTTGGCAGGGAGTTCTGTGATTGGGAATTAAAGCCAGGTCTTGCAAAGGTGAGGTGGAATTGTAAGACTGAGCCACCTGTTCTCCACCATTCTGCAGCAGCTTAGACTGAGCACAACCCTCCATGCTTATCTGCCTTTAGGAAGGTCTACCACTCTTGCATCCTTTCCCAAAGCGCTTGCCTTAGGCCATAGTGAAGCACTCTGGTCAGAGTGGGAGGTGCTGGTGTTGCTTCCAGGGTCGGAAAGATGGCCTGTTCCCTCCTCAGTGGGACTCCCCTCTTGGGAGCAAGTGTGCCTGCTCAGTGCGTCTCAAGGGTTCGTGAGTTCAACTGACCTCCAGCTCTTGAGCTCTGTAAGCAATGTGAGCAGGCAGGTCACTCAAGCCTGGACATTCAAGTCTACTCAGTCGCTGCTCAGAAGGAGGCCTGGTGATCTGTCTCCCTAAGCCCCTAGGGAAGCATGTCTACCCAGAGGACACCAGGAGTCGGAGTGGACTGGGCAGTAACATGTGGTTACTGAGAGAGGACCACAGGGCCCCCAAATTGAGGAACACAATTGTAGACTCAAGAGAAGCCTCTGGTCCATGCTGTGTGTCCATTTGCCTACTTGAGAGTGGGCTCCAGCAAAACCCTCCAGAGGGTAACATTAAAGGCAATCATCATTACTTAAAATAGCTCAGCATCCCCCCTGGAGCATCACCCCAGCTCCCTCTTTCCCGGGATGTCCAGGACCAGGTCAGTGCCTGGCAGCCACACCTTCTGGAGTTAAGGAGAGCTGCATTCTATCCGTGCCAACACCCACAGCACCATTTTTCATGTCGTCCTCCAGGTTCGGGGCTGAACAACGGGCAGTGGCGTGAGGTGCGGTTCCTGGCCAAGGAGAACTTCGCCGTCCTCACCATTGACGGCGACGAGGCCTCTGCCGTGCGTACCAACAGCCCCCTGCAGGTGAAGACCGGCCAGAAGTACTTCTTTGGAGGTAAGGATGTTGCAGGTTCTCCAACACGTGGGTGGGACGGGATCTCCCTGAGGCCTCACAGGGTGGAAGAGAAGCTCATGGATCCCAGAAGCTTGGTCCCCCCAGCAATGAGGAGGGAGTGGAAGTCTCAGAACCCCATGAATGCAGGTCTGCCCTGCCCTAAGGGTCACCATGAGTGGGGAGGAGTTTGGAGTTTGGAAGAGCACACCTGGACCCCAGCGGCATGATGGATTAGGCTGTGAACTGCTGACAATGAGACCAGTGGCTTCCTGGCTGAAGGACAAGGCTTTCCAGTCCTGTGAATATTTCCAGAACACCTCCTCCCCCATCCAAGCCTCGTTCTACTCTGCCCTGTGTTGGTGGATGGGCATGAGAAAGCCCACGGTGGTAGTGAGATGTTTTGGAAGAGCACGTCTAACTATGTACAAAAGCACTTTGCAGGAACAGCCCCATGTGTTCCCTCACTGGGAGAAAGAGCTTCTGTGGAAATGAGCTCGTGTCATCTTTAATTATTGTATCGGAGTGCCAGATGTGCCCCTAAGACGAGTCTATCTGCTGTGAAGGTGCCTTCCCGATTCTAAATCATCCAACCCGAGCACTAAACAAACGCACCCCGTCTGCAGAGACTTGGGGTTAAGCTCTAAAACTTCTGTGTGTACATTTGCTGGCCTCTGAACACATTGCTCTGCGCATCCCAAGTCCAATTATGGAAAATTAGTGGGAAAATGCAGTAAAAAGATTATGAGGTATTTCCACACAGTTTTACAAGCCTCTCCCATGTACATTCACTGGTGCCCCTCTCCCCCACAGCATGTTTCTAATATTCAAATATCTGTATATCTGTTCTTACAAAAATTAATTGATACGCCTTTTTCCAGTTGTTGCCAGGTAAGTCTGTATGAGAGCTGGCTGACAGGAGTACAGAGATGCTCCCCACACCCACCCCCCTCCAGGATGCAGCCCCAACCCCGATAAAAACCCAGAAAGACACATGAGGAGCATGGGCTGGCAACAGGCGGGCAGGCCATACATTCGTGACTGTGTGGACGTAACAGAGGCTCCAGTGGATTCCCTGTCATGTTCCTGATTTTGGAGCCAGCCATGGGCATCCACACACCAGAGACAGAAGCCTTCAAATTGTGCAACTTCTGGGACTGCCAATGGTGTTGGGAGATAAATTGGCATGGGGTTAGCGAGCACCTCGTCAGTATTTGATAAGGGGTTGGATGGCTGAGAGATGTCTGTGGGTGAACCAGCGAGGCCTGTGACAGGAAGGAGGAGCCCTGGTGGTGTAGTGGTCACACATTGGGCTGCTAACTGCAAGATCAGCAGTTCGAAGCCACCAGCCGCTCTGGGAGAAAGATGGGACTTCCTACTCCCATCAAAAGTGAGTGTCAAAAGTTGATGGGCAGGTCTACCCTGCCCAGAGCATGCTGTGATTCAGAATTGAGTGGAAGCAGTGGGTTTGTTTTGCTTTGTTGGTTTGATTTCCATGATAGGTTGCAAAGCTACCCAATGGCCACACTACTGCCCCACCCCACCCCCCGCCCTCAGATGCCAGATCTAACCAGATGTGGCTCTGTTTGGTTGGCGGCCTTCATTGTTGCCATGGAATACAGGTCACCGCAGACTGCAGGAAAGTCACTGGAGACCACCCCCCATTCAAATGGCACACGGAGGTGTCTAAAGCCAGGTATCCCTAGTTCAAGGTCAGAGGCCAGGCAGATGAATGAATCCAGAGTGGTCATCAGGAACCCCCAGGGTGGAGGCCATGGAGGGAGGACCACTACTCACTATCAGCTAACAAACATGGGAGCACAGATCTAGTAGTCAGGGGGCATTGACTTCCTCGAATAGTGAGCAGAGCCTGGGTCCCTGTGTTTCCTAAAGTGGGCCATCCTGCCCCATGCCATCCAGACTGGAGTGGGAGGGGGGGTTGAACTTGAAGGATTCAAGCAGCTATGCAAGCAGAGCCCCCCTGTATCCTGGACGATGGCCTTTGAGAAAGGCCGGAGGTGCTGAGTAATTCCTTTTCCAGAAAGGCGGAAATAGGACAAAGAAGTTTGGGAGCCTCAGGATGAAGGCCCGGGTGGTGCACAGGTTGAGCACTTGCCAAAAAGGAAAGGTTGAAGGTGTCGGTCCACCAGAGGCCCCTCAGAGGAGACCCCCACCCCTGGCCATTCTCCTCACAGTCAGGGCCTCAGAGGAGATGCCTCACCTGGCTAGTCTCCCCCAAATTAGTCCTGGAACCCACCCTGGAGCTCAGGACTCTCTGACATTCCAGGGATCCCCATTGCCAAGGACAAGGCGTCATGGAACTAATCAACGCCAAGGACAAGGCGTCATGGAACTAATCAACCATAGACACTGGTTGATTCTGACACGTGGCCACCCTGTAGGCAGGAGAGTTCTGCAGTGGGAATCTCTGAGGGATCAGGCGACTCCTCTTCCTCCTGTTCAGGGCCATCGAGTTTGCAGCACAACCCAGGGCTTAACCCACGCCCCCACCCCACCCCCAGGGAAGACTGGGAAGAGCTCCTGGCAGCTGCAGACCTGGCACAGGGAGGAGGGACACTTGAGGGCTCATTTTTGCCTCATCCAGTGGCACCCAGGATTATGGCTCACCCCAGGGACCCTGTGTGATGGTGAAGTCTGGGGTGTTGGGGGCGGGGGGTGGGGTGGGTGAAGTTCTCGTGCCAGTTTCAGTTAGCCCTCATCCTTGCCTAAACTTTTTTTTAAATAATAATTTATTGAGGGCTCTTACTGCTATTATAACATTCCATACACCATACACCATCTGTACGCCTAAACTTCTTATAACAAATGTTTTTGACTCCCTAAATAGAGTCATTTAAGAACACTACCAAGGCATCTCTGAGGAGAGTGTGGTGAGTTAAGTCTCAGGCTGCCGGACAGAAGGAGGGCCATGTGGACCCCTTGCAGCTGCTCCTCCAGGGAAGGGTGGACAAAGTGCTTCCATGAGACCCGCAGCTTGGACTCCATGGGGCAGGAGTCCCAGTGGGGATGTCCTGTTCTGCCCTGTTGGGTTGCTAGTCTCCAACCATGTTTCCATGTCTCTGTTGTCCCCAGTCATGGCTGTCTTCTTACACCAAAAGTTCAAGGCAAAGCACTGCCGCCAAGAGCTTTTCCTGTGGAGGGCATGTAGCCTGGCTGTCCCAGAGAAACCAATGATGGATGCTGCCCTTGGTTCTGCTGAGAAGTACCTGGGTGAGCCTAGGGGAAGGAAGAGTGAGCAGGGCTGCTGTCAGGAGAACAGCAGACCCCAGAGAAGCCCTGAAGCCTGACTTTGAGCAACAGTGCTGGCCTCGGGTGGGTGGGAAGTGAGGTTAGCCAGCGTCCTGCTAGACGGTGAGCTTTGTGAAGGCAAAGCCCACCAGCTGCGGGCCAGGATTCATCCAGGAAGACCTCTTCTGCTCCCTGAAAGAGTGACAGTCTCAGGCAGCCACAGGGGCAGCTCCTGCAGTGTCCCTGTAAGTCAGCCACAGCCCCCGGCTAGAAGTGGGCTTTTCAGTCTGAAGGCGTGAGTCCCTGTGGGCCTCCTGTTCTCTGCCATCTCGAGCTTAAGACCTGGCAGTTGTGCCCTTCCAAGATGCAGCCTTGCAACCCTGCTCAGGGCATCGGAGCGTATGGAGGTGTCATTTATAACGTACACGCTCATGATGAGCAGCCCCACATCTCTCCTACAGCTGCACCAGGGCCTCCTTAGAAGACCTCACAATTCCCTGCAGAAGCATCTCTGGTTTTCCGCATAAGGATTTAACGGAATCTTAATTTCATCTCTTAAACTGATGCAGCCCCTTAGAAGGGCCCCTTTTCTAAGTTGATCGCTGGTTTATCAGAGAAAGGGCTCTTTCCAGTGCCCTCTCTGGGTTCCACAACAGGCAGAGATGAGCGCGTGTCGCAGGTGTCCCCACCCCTCAGTTCTCAGTGGGAGGCAGCTGCCACCAAAGGGGCTCTGGCAGGCGGGCCTCTCCTGTAACAGGACAATGCTGCACAGCCCTGTGCCACCCCACCAACCAACCAACCACCTACCATTTCTGGGTGGTGTTGGCTGTGGTTGGGAGCCCCTGGATGAATTCCGGTGACAGGCACCCTTGCCCAACAGAAGCACACGTCACTTGCTCCTGCGGCCCCTTGAGATTGGCCCCCTGTCCACCCCCATGGTGGCCACCACAGTGACAATCCTTCTTCCCCTTGTCCACGGCCCTGTCCTTCAGAAGGAGGAAACTTTGGGAAAGACCAAGGCTGTGCGCAGGATAAAGAACAGGGTGGATATAGCACACACACCCCACTTGGTCTCCATCCACAGAGGAGGAGATGAACCCTTGCAGACGTTCAGTGACTTGCCCGGGGCTACAGACCAGCCAACGGTATTAGGTGCAACTCACACTGCCAGTCTGACTAGAGGTCCCCCCCACCCAGGGGACACTTGGTTAAATGTTGGGCTTTGGCAGCAAGGTCAGTGGTTCAAACTCACCCATTCCCCTGTAGGCAGGAGAAGACGACTGTGCTTAAAGCAAAGGTGTCCATCCCGGGCACCCGTGGGGGCTGCTCCCCTTCATTCTCAGGGGCACTGGGAGTGGATTGGACTCCACGGCAGTGGACTTGGTCCTAAGCAGACTCGGTTTTCTCCACTCAGATGAACCGGCATACCAACCCAATGCCCTGCTCACTGGTGAGTTGGTTTATGCATCTTTTCATCAGCTCCCCCTGGGGGGCAGGGTCTGTCTTAAATATTTACACATCCACGGGGACGCACGCTGAGCCCTTGCTTTGTGCAGAATAGCCTCGAAGCCTTCTTTTTACTGGGAACTCTCTGCACGGTTAGGAGCTTCTGTTTGATCTTTGGTTTTTCTCTTTCACACAAAGAACAAGGGGACAGCCTTAGGAAAGGGATTTGCCTGCCATTTGATCTTCCTGAAGAAATTACACATAATTAACTTATTTTGTTTTTAGTGAGTTGCTAATTAGGCGCCATGTTGAGATTCCAAAGGATTAGTCTCCAGGCTTCCAGCGTGGGAGGCAGATGGATCCAGGATCACAGAGAAAGCAGCCTTGGCGCTCAGGGCCCCACAGAGAGTGAGCCAGCAAATGCGAGAGGAGAACAAGGAGGACCCATCGCTCCTAGCAGCCGTATCTGAACAGAAGGGCAGCATGTCTTCAGTAAGGACGTGGTTGCCTCTGCAATGCTCATTTTTTTCCTCAGGAATCAATGGAGCATCTCAAATGTCTCCTCATATCTCCAGTTTGCCAGCAGGAATGTAAAATCCACCTTGCTGACCCCAGCTGCCTTGGAATCTTTGCGCTGAGAGGACACTGTAGATTGTGTCATCAAATATGTGTCCCTTTGACTGGAGCAAGATTCTCAGTGGCTTGACAGTTACGGGTGATGTCATTCGGCATCGGCAACCTCCAAGACGTGGTGTCATGTGAGCAGCCTGCTGGTCAGCTCTGGTCTCATGCGGGGAGGCTGATCTGGGATGTGGCCCAGGAGAGAGCTGAGCCAAGAAGGAGAGTCCTGAGCAGTAGCAAAAAGAAGAACCCAGCTGTGTCGTCTGGGTGAGAAGCAAGTTCATAGACACTCATGTGTATAAGAAAGAGCATTCTAGACAAGAGCAGTTGAATACGGTAAAGAATCCCAGCCCAGTCCAGCTCAAGTCCATAAGTCTGGTATTAGGCCTTATGTCCAATACCACTCTACACACACCTCTTCTGATGCACAGAACACATGCAATGATGCTGAATGCAGGAAGATCACAGGCCCGTGGGTGGGAGTCTTGTGGATCCAGTGGCAGTGGAAGCATCTCAGTGCTGCAAGGAGTCTCCATGTGGAGCTTCCAGTTCAGGACACCCGCATAGTTCCATGTGCCTTGTCAGCTGCAGGGTCTCACAGGAGTGAGCATGTGCCTGGCCTCCAGTGAGCTATTTATCTCTAGTGCCTCCAAATGAGACCGTCAAGCTGCGACTTGACTCACAGGCTAACCTCCACCTCTTCACTCTTAAGTTTCAAATTGACAACAGATTATGTAACTACCATACCAGCAGAGTGCCTCCTTCGTCCCAGGCTCACACTGGGAGCCTCCTAGCCCAAGAAGAGCAGGGTGCCTGGGCACAGGGAGGACTCTAGGGGACACTGGGTCACAGAGGTTGAAAGCTCTTTCCCCAAAACTGACTTTCCCTCTGGCTGGCACCCTAAATTCAGACATCAAATTGTGGGGAGCCACTTCCATTTGAGGCTCTGGTGGCATTTCCCTTAGGGCTGCCCCAGAGAAGAGAGACAGGGATCAGACTGAAGGTGGGAGAAGAGGCAGGGGGTGCAGGGCAGCCGGGGACAATGGCAGCATGTGGCCGGTGGGAGTGCAGGACCCGCCAGCATCACTGAGGGAGCCCAAATGCCCACCCTCTTACCCCCAATGTCACCCGTGGGCCTTCCACTGGGACCTCTGGGCATCACAAACACCCAGCACTCTTGCTCCCTGAGAAGCTGAAGGTTTGGATTCACCAGAGGAGCTGGGGGAGAAATTCCTGGGGGACTAACTGTCCTGGAGCAGAGAACCATGCTGACTGGGGCCTTGGGTGTGGGGTTGTCCCTTTGAGTCAGACTCTGCCCTGGGTGGACTAGCCTTCAGGGACTTTACCTGAAAGGTTCAAAGGGTGCTGCTGGCAAGAGTGCAGAGGGTCAGGTGTACCCAGAGGTCCCCCAAAGAAATACAGGGCATAGATATCTGAAGTCGCCCTCTGAGAGCTCTTGGAGCCGTCTGCCCCCCACAGGGTCCCATTAACCCATAGCAGGATGGTCATAGTTCCTGGGGGAGCTGTTTGGGTCTTCCCATGCCTCTCTGAGTGGGTGTGGACACAAGGCGTGTGCAGGACCAGGACAGAGGGCCGCCTTGCTTGGAATGTCACCAGGGGCTCCTTGCTCCACAGCAGTCAGGCCAGACCTCCAAGTGCACTGCAGGCCCAGCCTTGACCAGCACTGCCTTCTGGACAGAGGGACACCCTGACTTGAGATTGACCTGCACATGGTTCTTCTCTGCATTTACATATAGGAGGCCCCCCTCCCACAAGACACTCCTCCCTAACAAGGAGCCTGTATGTGCTTACATTCCATGCAGGGACCCCTCTGCACCATGCAATCCCTACGCGTTCCAAACACTGCTGAAGATGCCATTAGAAAAGAATGGAATCCTTCTATGCTTGTTCAAAACCCCTCATGTGTATGGATGCATGCATCTGTGGGGGGTGTGTTTCTAAGAAGCTCCACTGTCTGTATGTCCTACCTGTCTGACATATAGTAGTAGCTAGTGTGTTACTGTGATGCTGGCAGGGTTCTGGGTCAGCCAGAATGGACAGGTTTTTTTTTTTTTAATTTTACTGGGGGCTCACACATCTCTTTTCATGAGCAATACATATATTACATTTGTTGCCATCATCATTCTCGAAACATCCTCCTTCTACTTAGGCCCCCAGTATCAGCTCCCCATATTTCCCCTCCCTTTCCACCCCCACCCCCATGAACCCTTAATAATTTGAACATTGTCACTATTTTGCCGTATCTTGCACTGACGATGTGTCCCTTTACCCACTTCCCTGTTGCTGGTGCCCCAGGGAAGAGGTTATATGTACATCCCTGCAATTGGTTCCCCCTTTCTACTCCACCTTCCCTCAAGTGGACAGGTTTGAGCAGAGCTCACAGAGTGGCAGGAGTGCCTGGCCCCTGCTTCTGAGATGACCTGAGGACTCTGTGTGAAAAGAGGTGGAGAGGCCAGGCCATCAAGTCAGTTGCTGGAGACCTGGTGCATGGCAGAGTACAGAGTGCACAAGTGTCCCATGGCCTGAGCCCTTGTTGCAGCCACTGTGTGAATCCACCTCGTCGAGCGGCGTCCTTTCTCCTTGTCACTGCGCTTCTACTTAACTGAGCACGATGCCCTTCTCAGGGACTGGTCTCTCCAGACACATGCTGTCTGAAGTGAGAAGTTGATAGGGAGCCGCAGGAAGGAGACAGAACTCAGTTAGGGATGAAAAGCAAAGATAAAGGCTTTATTGAGGTAGGGAAGGAGTTTTGGGAAGGGAAGGGGCAGCAGAGAGAGGGACGGGAGCATCTTGAGCTCCGGGGCAGTCCTGAGACCTCAGAGTTAGGCCGGGAAAGCTGCGCCCAATATTGGGGTGGTAAGATATAGCTAGGCTTTGAGCTACAGGCATGTGGGCTAATGAAAGAAAAGTGGGGGTGGGGTGGAGGTTTCTGTGTTTGGAGTTTTGGAGATGACTTATTAGCAAATCATCTCGTTTTGCAACCTTGCTTTCCAGAATGCCACAGAGGAGGCTGTGCCCTTCCCGGGCCGATAAGCTCTGTGAAGGGCTGTGTCCTACGGGGTGATAAGCTCTGGGAAATGCCAGCGGGAGTGTGGTTCATCTCCTTCTTAGTGAAGCTGATGCCAAAGGGGTGCAAGGGGATGCCTGGTTCGACCCTGGCCCATACACAAAGTCCGTGAGTAGTACTGAGTGCACGATCCCCTGACGTCTAATTGGGAGGAGGCGCTGGTTTCTTAGGAAGAGGCAGTCATGCTGCCAGGGAGAAAACCGGCTGTTTCCTACATATAGCGCTGCACCTGCCCCCGGAGGTGAAGTGCCACTTTGCAGGTGGATGCAAAGACTTGCAGCATGAGCTCTGGGAAGCTCGTTTCCATAGTTCATGTCACTCTGGGCCCTCCCCAAGGCACGCTCAGGAAAGCCCTGCCTCAGGGTTATGCCCAGACATTCCTGGCTCTGCTCTGAGACACATAGAGCCCTTTACCACATGTTGGATCCGTTTGCCTAGAATGACTCTGCAGTTTTACTTTATGGATGGGTTTCCCAAATCCCTGGGTGCTGGAGAGAGAACGCTGCCCCAGTTGTCCTCTCTATGGGGAGGGAGGTCATCAGGGACACCAGGCATGAGCTCTGCTCCCTCCCTGTGGCCTCAGGAGGACACATATCAGCCTTTGTGTCCCTGGACTTGGAGATGATGTTCATCTCCATAGTTGCTCAAGATTTTGGCTCCCAGATGAAGAACAGTTGGAAGGAAAATGTTTGTAATGGAGTTCTGAGACTTCACCACAAAGGATTATGCACCAAGTAGAATTGTTGACCAGTTTGTCCCAGACACATCATGAGGAGGGGCCATCTCTGGAGAAGGACATTGTATTTTGTGCAGGAGAGGGGCTTCTGGGCCGGAGGGAGATGCTCTGTGAGGTGTGGTGGCCATAGAGATGGGTTTGGACATGCCAATGAGCTTAACGATGACACAGGACTGCCCGTTTCTTGTTTTGTTGTACATAAGGTCACTGTGAGTCAAAGCCAACCTGTCTGTCTAGCCATCCTCCTATTCTTCGATCCATCCATGTATTCATTCATTCATCTACTACCTATCTACTGTCTATCTACTTATAGCCTATTCATGAACCCACCCAGCCAGCCAGCCATCACCTATCTACTCTCTATCTATCCATCCATCCATCTACTCACCTATTCACTCATCAATTGTCTATCTACTATCTATTTGTATGTTTATAACCTGTCTATTCATCAACCTACCCACTCATTCACTCATTCACTCATCCATCATTTATCTACTCTGTACCTGTCTGACCATCCATCCACCTATTTACCCATCCATCATCTAGCTACTGTCTGTCTGTCCATCCATTTAAGTCAGTCATTTTGTGTTGGTTGGCCAGGAGCTGAAAGAACTGCCGATCTGGGAAGCAAAGAAGATGGAGAGGCCAGGGGGAATGAGCAGGACCTCAGAAGACCGAGGCTTCCTGGCAGCAGCTTGCCCCAAGGAACTTGCTGTGCTGGTCTTTCCGAATGATGTTTCAGCAGCACTGGGCTGGGATGGTGACGTGCCTAGAGCTATCTGAAAGGGGCAGGTCAGATGTGCTGTCCACGTTGGGAAGCCCGTGGAGGTCCATGGAGATGACCTTTGCTATCCAAAGGATTTCTCCCTTTATACTTCTGCTTTTATTAGTGTGAGCAAAGTCAACTGTCATTGACTTGCTTTACTTCCCTCTACAATAATAGCCATATCAGGAATGTTTTAGACCAAGGAAAGGGGACTGAAGGGAAATTCTCTGACCCGATCAATATAAACCAATAACCTAGACCTGCCACTGTTGCATGACTCAGACTACCAGTGACCCTGAAGGGCAGAGGTATTCTCATGCCTCCCTGGTATCTGAGGCAGAGAAAACTGTCCCATCTTCCTCCCACAAATCCACACAAAGGATCCAGGGATTCTCAGCAGATGCTCATTCTTCTGTGGGTCTCTCACTCCAGATCATGCACTTGTGACCTGGCAGGCTCCCTCTGAAGCATGAACCAAGGAAGACCCGGTGGGTGGCAGTGGTACAGCCCAGAGGGGATCCAGGGACAGTGACGCAGGGCTCGGTGGTGCTGCATTTGGTCATGCCCCGGCCACCATGAGTTCCTCCCAGGACAGGCACCTCCAACGCACAAACCCTCCATTTCCTTCCTCCTCAGCTCTCCGCTGTACCTGTATCTGTCTAGACTGTTACTTTGTAATTCAATAGCAAGTCAAGTTATCAGCACAGTATCCTGTCTGGGAAACCATAGGCCTTTTGTATAAATCACTTGGTTTATATTGGACAGTCAAGTAAGTGTGGTGAGTTCATGTATTTACAGTGGTCCCTGAGTCACCCTGGTGGAAAGTTCTAAAGCAGTAGCAGGCTCCGAAGCAAACCCATGGCCGTCCACTCTGGCTCACAGGGACGTGGGTAGAGTTTCTGAAGCTGTAAGCCTTTGAGGGAGCAGGCAGCCTCCTCTTTCTCCCACTGAGCAACTGGTGGGTTTGAACTATGGGCCTTGCAGTTAATAGCCCAATGCCTACCCAACAGTGCCATCCAGCTATTGACGTACCACCACCACCTCCAAGAAAAAAATAACTTCCTTCCCTCAAAGCCCAACTCACAGACACCTCTCTGCTGGGCACTGTGGAACTGCCCCTGTGGGCTTCTGAGCCTTGTTTGCTGCCCTGCCGGCCTGGGGTTAGAATGGCTGACCTCCTTGTTAGCAGTGGACGGGCTGCCCGCTTTCCCCCCGGACGCCTTACTGCAGGCTGACAGAGGGCCATGTTCACCCGGACTCGCAAACCTCACTGACAACAACAAAAACCAGCGGCTCTCAAGTGGGCAGCTTACGAAACACATGACCCCCTACCACTTGTTTGCTTTTTAAAATATTTCCCACCACCAAATAAAATGGTTTCTTTAAGTGTATTGTGCTTAAGACTGTCCTAAAATGCTGCAGGAAACCCTTCATAATCCCCTTTGTAGTTATCAGATGGAAAATGGGATTTTCCCCGTCGCATGGAGACCATTATGAAGTAAGAGTCTCGATGTCGACGTTTGGCTAGCTGGTTTCCTCTCTGCCCTGTTTCTGGTCAGAAGGTGCGGGCTCAGTGCCACGGATCCCTCAGAGCAGGGCGGAGAGACAGCAGCTTCCCCCAAGGGCATGGCTCCCTGTGCTGCATGGAATCGTCCAGCTGGCGGCATCTGCTTGCTGGAGATAAGCAGCCTGCTAGAAAACTGGTGTTCCCCATGCTCCTTGGTGATCGTTCCTTCTGTCTCAGGGACAAGGCCGCTTTCTCCCTCCGCCTCTTCCCCTAGCTCAGGCAGCACAGGTGAACGGCGCCCAGAGGATCGGTCCCACCCGGTGATTACATTTAAATCAAATTCAGCTTCTCCAATTTCCAGTTCTGCGCCAGGCAAGTGTATCAGATAGACATTTTGAGGAGGTGGGGTGGTGGAGACCTGGAAGAAGGAAGGAAAAGCCAGAAGCCCCTGAAGTTTTGTCCAAAGTGGTGCCCCATCCTTCCTGGCTGGGCTGGAAGAGACCTCCGGCTAATTCCGAACTGTTAGCTTCAAGAACAACAAAGGGACATTTCTGTGAGGGCCACAAAGCCATGGCACAGCTGTAAAACCAAAGCCCCAGACCCAGGATCTTCAGTGGACACAGACTCATGGGGACCCTATAGGACAGGAGAGAGCTGCCCTGTGGGTTTCCAAGACTGTAGCTCTCTAAAGAGAGGGAGAGGGAGGAGCTTGTACCAAGGACTCAAGTAGAAAATATTTGGAAATGAATATGGCAACATGTGTACAAATAAGCTTGATACAAATGATATATTGAATGTTATAAGAGCTGTAAGAGTCCCCTACAAAATTATTGGGAAAAAAAAAAGAAAGAGACAGTTTCCCCTGGAAGCTGCTGGGGGTTTTGAACTGCTGATCTTGCAGATCACAGCCCAACACGTGGCCACTCTGCCACCAGGGCTCTAGGCGAGGGTCCAGTGGGACACTGTGGGGAGCACCTCATGTTCACTGGTGCCTTTGTCTCAGCCTGAAGGTCTCTGAGCAGGAATGTCCACAGTGGCCCTCCTCTTCTCCCACACTCCCACCACCCCACCCCTCGGAGAAGTCAGACTGGGTGCAGACTGTGTGGCAATCACAGGACTTTAGCAGGAGGACGGGAGAGAGAGGAGACACGACAGAGCTAGGAAAGGGGTTCCCTTGCGCTATCACCTGGACCACCACAGCTCATGAGTAAACTTTGGAGTCTGTAGCCAGGCCTGCAGAGAATGCTGTACCATCTGTTCTCTGGGGAACGTATTTCCTGTGTGGTCCATTGAAGTCACATTGATTGGATCACTTGCTACCAAGCACTGATTTTCTGATCCCTGCCTCGTCCCACTTGTCACCCCCATCTCTGCCTGGAAACCATGTGTGCATTCATTCCCTGTGCTTTGATGGACAATAAATGCTGCCCAAACTCTGGGCTAGACACTGAGAATGTAGAATGTCAATGTCTTACTGGTGTTTTTCAAAGTCTGGTAGAAGAAACACAATCACAGAAATTGTCTATCACACCTCTAAAGGGACCACCCCTTCAAAGAGGCAAAATCCATCTCAACTGCAAATCCTTGGCCATAAACCCTTCTGATATCTCCCTTCTATGTTGTTAGGTGCCGTGAGTTGATTCTGACCCAATGTCCCACAACCATCCCATATACAATGGGACAGAACACTGCTCAGCCACTGCATAATAGTTCTTAGGTTTGAATCCATTGTTGCAGCCACTGTGTCAATCCATCAAGGTCTTCCTCATTTTCGCTGCCCCTCTACTTTATCAAGTGTGATGTCCTTCTTGAGGGACGGGTTTCCCTTGGAAGTATGTCCACAGTACATGAGGCAAAGTCTCGTCATCCTTGCCTCTAATAAACATTCTAGCTATACGTCTTCCAAGGCATATTTGTTTGTTCTTTTGTCAATCCATTGTATTTGCAATATTCTTTGTTAACGTCATAATTCAAATTCTTCTTCAGTCTTTCTTATTCAATGTCAAACTTTAACATGCATATGAGGCAATTGAAAATACCCTGGCTTAAGGCAGACTCACCTCAGTTCTCAAAGTAGACTCCTAGCATTAGAGTTGAAAACACTCTGAGCAGACTGTATCAGCAGACTGACCCAATCCAATACGTCCTGTGATCTCATCACTGCTGCTTTCATGAGCATGATATGGACCAAGCAACCCTTATCACAATCCATCCATCCATCCATGCGTCAAGCACATTTGTACATTTGTTGCCATCATCATTCTCAAAGCATTTGCTTTCTACTTTGACCCTTGGTATCAGCTCCTCATTGTCCCCCTCCTTGCTCACCCCACCCCCATGAACCCTTGATAATTTATAGATTATTATTATTTTGCCATGTCTTACACTGACATCTTGCTTCACCCGCTTTTCAGTTGTCCGTCCTCTAGAGAGGAAGTTATATGTAGATCTTTGAAATTGGTTCCCCCTTTCTACCCCACCTTCCCTCCACCCTCCTGGTATTGCCCCTCTTACCACTGATCCTGAAGGGTTCATCTTTCCTGGATTCCCCATGTTTCCAGTTCTTATCTGTCCCAAGGTACATCCTCCAGTCTATCCAGATTTTGTAAGGTAGAACTGGGATCATGATAATGAGAAGAGGAAACATTTAAAAACCAGAGGAAAGTTGGATGTTTCATCATTGCTCTACTGCACCTGCCTGGCTTGTCTCCTTCCTGAGACCCTTCTGCAAGAGGATATCCAATTGTCTACAGATGGGCTTTGGGTCCCCACTCCCAAATCCTCTTCATTCACACTGATATGATTTTTTTGTTCCTTGATGCCTAATACCTGATCCCTTTGACACCTCATGATCACACTGACTGGTGTGCTTCTTCCATGTGGGCTTTCTTGTTTCTGAGCTAGATGGTCATTTGTTTAGCTTCAAGCCTTTAAAACCCCAGACATTATCTTTTGATAGCCAGACACCATCAGCTTTCTTCATCACATTTGCTTATGCTCCCATTTGGCAAGGTGAAATTCTTCTTCACAGCTTCCTCTTCTCTCCCTTTATCATGATGTCACTGACTGGTCAAACTGTGAGGATTTTTAGTTTTCAGCGACTTGTCTGTTTATTTTACTATAGCAGCTGGAAGCAATATTACTAGTATTTAAAATGGGATGGCATTTTCCTCACCAACTTCCTAAGGCACTTTCATCGATTCTCCCTGGTGTCATCTCCAGCAAACAGCATGAAGTTCTCTCAGGGTCTTAGGCTCTTCACATGTTTGAGTCATGCTTACATAAATAGCATTCCAAACTACTGCAGGGGGCAGCCGTAGGCTTCTAGTTGTATCTAACAGAAGAGTTTCCATTCATAGTTTGGCCCCCTTTGCCTTGATTATGGATCGTAGGAAGGAGAATGTTAGAGGTGTCATAGAAATGAATGATGCATGAACTAAGCATCTTCTGATTCATTCATAATCAATACACCTGTAAAGGCCGGGGTGTGACAAGCAAATAGGTTTCATGCAGCAGCCTTCGATGCCTTCTCGAATTCCTCCTCTTGATGGGCCAGTAGAGAAGAGGTGGGTTCACAAACCCAGTAGCCTGTTATGTTTTCTCAGTCTCTGTAGTTCTCAGTGTTCTGGTGCTGTGCAATTTCCTAGTCACCATCTGTTTGGTGAACAGTGGTATGTGCAAGATCACGGATTTTAAAGGTAACTTTGTATGTTTTTTTAAAAATTTGATAAATAAAACACTGTCCAATGTGTCCCTTCACCCACTTCCCTGTTGTCCATACTCCAGAGAGGAGGTTATAAAAAAATCCCTGCTATTGGTTCCCTCTTTCTTCTCCACCACCCCCCTCCACCCTCTTAGTATCACCACTCCCACCACGGGTCCTGAAAGGATCATCTGTCCTGAATTCCCCATGGTTCTGGCTCCAGTGTACATCCCCTGGTCTAGCTGGATCTGCAAGGTAGAATTGGGATCATGATAGTGGATGGGAGGAAGCATTTGAGAACTAGAGGGAAGTTGCATATTTCGTTGTTACTACACTGTACCTTGACTGGCTCATCTCCCTGCAACCCCTCTGTAAAGGGATGTTGCTTCACCTATTGATGGGCTTTGTATCCCTGTCTGTACTCCCCCTCATTTATAATGATATAATTTTTAGTTCTTTGATGCCTGACTCTGCATCCCTTCGACACCTCGTGACTTCATGTGTTTTATAGTGCCCACCTCCCACCCATCCGGCAAACTTCTCCAACCACCTTCACCCAATGGGGAAGATTCCATCATATGCAAGATGATAAATACGCCAATCAGAACCCATGCTTTTGTGAATCTTGTCTGTGTGCACATGAGGGGAAGGAGTGGGAGGAAGAGAAAGAAGAAGGGAGAGGACGGGCCTGTTGCTTTCTGATATTTATGAAACCGCAATTGGTTTTTGTAGTTGCTTGTGTTACAGCTGAAGATCAGGATCACTGCTACCAGCATGTCAATGTACAA
>PVJH01020891.1:0-39822 GCA_004026705.1 Nesogale talazaci
GGACCCCGGATGTTGTGCTGGGTTGCACGTGGCCCGGCCAACCTCCAGGTCAGCTGATGGAACCGCATAGCCGACCCCGCAAAGACGGATGAGGCTTTCCCCTCAGAAACCCACGGGCAGGTCGAGTGTCTTAGAGCCCCTGCCCGCAAGCTGGAGCGCCCTATGAGGTCTGTAAGAGTGGGAAACGACCTCACTGGCGATGAGGTTCTTTTGGTTTGGTTTGTGGGAGGTGGTTTGGGGGAGCAGCAGTGAGCGACACATTGATCTGCTAACTGCACTTACCGGTGACTCCGTGGGAGAAATATGAGGCTCCCATAAGCCCATGACCCGATTTTAAGGGGGACACCATTGACTGGAGACAGGGCGGGGGGGTGTTCTTATTAAAATGTAGTCTGTATGGAGCAACAAAAATGTTCATAGAACGCAAAAATAGTATTGTAATATATTAATTTTAATTTTAAAACGCCGCGGGACCTTGTGAAATTGTTAAAAAGCCAGACGTCTGGTCACCTTCCCATAAGGACTTAAAGTCCCCAAAAGGCAACCAGGCAGTGCTGCCCTAGAGGGGGCTGCCATCGGAATCCGCTCAGAGCAGTGAGGTCGGAGTTTGGTATGATTTGCAGAGAAAGCCCTGTCTACGACAGTTGGCCCCCTAGCCCCAGGGTTGGTGGTTCAAATCCAGCCCCTGCCCTGAAGGAGGAAAAGGAAGCGATCTGTTCCCTTCAAGATTTCTATGTTATTGCATGTGTGTCGATTTTGACTCAGAGCGACCCTATAAGAATACAGTAGCCACCGCTTGTAGGTCAGTTTGTCGTCCTGTGGTGGCTTCTGTATTGCTGTCATGTTGGGCACAATGTCACTGGTCTTTCAAATGCCAGCAAGGTCACCCAAAGGGAACAGGTGTCAGGGGAGCTTTCCGACTAAAAACAGACCACAAAGGATTGAGCTCCCCACTTCTTCCTAGAAAGAAGCAGCTGAAACCCTTGTGCCAAGCGTTGAGGCATTTTCAAATATGGAAAACATCAACAAGGGGAGTAGATTACTGTCAGAAACACTACCAGGAGCTGGGTGCCAGGGTCTGGGGCACTCGAAATATGACCAAAGAGGAGCCGATTTCCTAGAGAGGAATCGTCCCTGATAGCATTAACCTGGTAAAGCCTGTGAGGAGAGTCTTTGGGGTCTTCATTTGTCGATGGGACACAACTCAAGGGAAAGAGAAACAGCCGCAGAAATCCTCTAATGATTGGATCTTGAAATGTGCCAAGGATGAATTTAGGAAAACTGAAAGTAGTCAGTATTAAGTGACATGCATACAGGGTGGTATCCTAGGCAGTAGTGAACTAAAATGGACTGGTATTGGCTATTTTAACCAGAAAATCCTCTGTTTTGCTAAACCAGGGACACCACCATCAAGAGGAATGGTCTGTGGCATTCATTGTTAAAAACGGTCTTGCTAAAAATGGGGGCATAAGCAAATGTGGTAAAGAAAGCTGATGGTGCCTGGCTATCAAAAGATATCGGGATCTTAGAGGCTTGAAGGTAAGCAGTGGCTATCCAGCAGAGAGGCAACAAAGGCCACATGGGAGAAGCACTCTAGCCTGTGTGATCACAAGATGTCAATAGGATCAGGTATCAGGCATCAAGGAACAAAAAATCATATCATTGTGAAGGAGGGGGAGTGCAGATTGAGGACCCAGAGTCCATCTGTAGGCAACGGGGTACACTCCTACAAAAGAGTCATAGGGAGGAGAGGAGCTCGTCAGGGTGCAGTGTAGCACCGATGACACATACAACTTCCCACTAGTTCTTAAATGCTTCCTCTCCCCCCACCCCCCCACCCCCACTATCATGAACCCAATTCTGCCTTACAAATTCAGCTAGACCAGAGGATGTGCGCTGCTAAAGATGGAAACACAGGGAATCCAGATAGATAAATCCTTCAGGACCAATAATGAGAGTAGAGAGACCAGGAACGTAAAGAGAAGGTGGGGAAGAAAGAGGGAACCGATCACAATGGTCTACATATAACCCTCTCCCTGGGGGACGAACAACAGAAAAGTGGGTGAAGGAACACATCAGATAGTCTAAAATAATAATTTCTAAATTATCAAGGGGGAGGGAGGGAAACAGGAGAAAAAATAAAGAGCTGATACCAAGGGCTCAAGTAAAAAGATGTTTTGACATCATAATTCCTTTAACAACATGTTTCCAGCATTCCCAGGTAGGCCAGGGTGTCCTACAGAAAAGCCTTGGGTTAGACCTGCAGTGGGTCTGGCTGGTCTAACAGGGAGGGCAGAGCTGGGGCAGCTGGCTATAGAGAGGCTGACGTGGCTGCTGTGGTCCAGAGAAGCCAGCTTGTTTACATGCTCACTCCATGACTTAGGCTTGCTCTGAGCAGAGAGTGCCTCTCAGGACTACTTCTTTTTTTTTTTTTTTTTTTTGTGGGCATCACTGCTCTCCGGTGGTGGGAGTAGGAGGCCCAGCCCCACTGTTGGAATTGAACCTCTGTCCCAGTGGGCCGCAGTCCCGCGCACAACCACTACGCCACCGGGGCTCAGCCCTCTCAGGACTTCTTTTTGGAGATTTGTTAAATATGTCTGATTCTCATTTCCAACAGTTTAATGAAGAGCTAAATAAAATGTTAGGCTCTACCTTAAAAAAAAAAAAAGATGTTTTGAAAATGATGATGGTAACAAATGTACAAATGTGCTTGAAACAATGGATGAATGGATGGATCATGATAAGAGTTTTACAAGCCTCCCCACCACCCCCCCAAAAAAAAACAAGGGTCTTGCTAAATCCATTGTCTATGATCAAATTTTATCTATCTGCCTTCAAGGAGATCCAATAGATACAACTATTACTCAAATTTATGCACCAACCACAAAAGCTAATGATGACAAAATTGAAGGATTCTTCCAACAACTTCAGTCAGAAACTGATTAAACATGCAATCAAGATGCCTTGATAGTTATTGGTGATTGGAATGCAAACATTGGAAACAGAGGAAGGAACAGTAGTTGGAATAGTAGT
Source organism: Nesogale talazaci (assembly GCA_004026705.1). Classification (NCBI taxonomy): domain Eukaryota; kingdom Metazoa; phylum Chordata; class Mammalia; order Afrosoricida; family Tenrecidae; genus Nesogale; species Nesogale talazaci. The sequence goes on from PVJH01020891.1 coordinate 3,034, forward strand.
TGGAAAGTATAGACTTGATAGAAATGAAACTAGCGATTGCAATGATAGAATTTTGCAAAGTCAACAATTTATTCATAGCAAACACCTTTTTTGCCCAACAACACAACTATACACATAGACTTCCTCAGATGGAATGCACAGAAATCAAATTGACTACATCAGCAGCTAAAACCAGACCAGGAGCTGACTGTGGTACAGACCATCAATCATTCATGGGTAAGTTCAGCGTACAGCTGAAGAGAATGAAAACAATCCACAAGAGTTTAAATAGAATTATGAGTCTATCACACCTGAATGTCCAGAGCAGATTTGATGCATTGAACACTAGTGATAGATGATCTGATGAGCTGTGGGAAGACATCAAGACCATCATTCATAAAGTCATTTAAATTTTTTTAAGTCATTAGAAAGACAGGAAAGAAAGAGGAGACCCAGGGGTGGGGCCTTGTGGTACCTGCCCGCAATTAAGCAATTACAATCTTAAAAAAAAAAAAGAAAGGATCAAAGTGGATGTCAGAGAGATTCTGAAACTTGCTGTTAATTATAGAGTCGCTAAGGCAAATGGAAGGCAGGAGGAGGTCGAGATTTGAATAGAAAATTTCAAAGGGGCCCGTTCAAGAAGACAAAGTCAACTATAACAAAATGTGCTGGGATCTAGAATAAGTAAATCAAAGAGGAAGAGCAGGCTCATCATGTCGGAAACTGAAAGAACTACAGAGAAAATCCAAGCCTTGAGTGGCAATCCTGAAAGATTCTGTAGGCAAAATATTGTGTGATGCAGGAAGCATCCAGAGAAGACTCTGTCTATACAGAGTCTGTACCAAAAAGTACTAGTCGACAGTCCATGGTTTCAGAAGGTAGCATATTGAGCAAGACCCAGGGGTACTGAAGGAAGACGTTCTTACTGAATGCATTAGCCAAAAACAAGACTCCAGGAACTGTTGGGATACCCACTGAGATATTTCACCAGGCTGAGGAAGCACTGGAAGTGCTCACTCATCTATATCAGGATATTTGGAAGACAGTTACTTGGCCAACTGACTGAGAGAGATCTATATCTGCGTCCATTCCAAAGAAAGGTGACCCAACAGAACGCTCAAACTATCAAACAATACCACTGATATTACACACAAGTAAAAATTTTGCTGAAGAACATCCAGCAACAGTTGCAACAGTACATTGACAGGGAACTTCCAGAAGTTCAGGCCAGATTCAAAACAAGGGATAGCACTGCTGACATCACATGTATCTTGGCTGAAAGCAGACAGTACCAGAAAGATGTTTACTTGTGTTTCATTGACTGTGTAAAGAAATTCAACTGTGTTGCCTATTGTCAACTGTGCATAGCTTGAGAAGAGTGAGAATTTTGAAAGACTTCATTGTACTCATTCAGACATAGTCAGACGTGTTGCATTGGATAAATCTGATGCACAAGACCTCGTTAGCGTTTTGAAAAGCAAGGATGTTACTGTGAGGCCGAAGGTGTGCCATGGAATTCTCCATTGCATCCTAGGCATGTGAGAGCTGGACATTGAATAAGGAAGATTATAGAAGGATCGATGCATTTGGATTGTGGTGCCGGAGAAGAATGTTGAAAGCAACATGACTACCAGGGCAAAGTGACCTGTACTGGAAGAAGTAAGTCTAGAGTGTGCCTTAGAGACAAGGATGGCAAGGCTTCCTCTCACGTCCTTTGGACATCTTGTCAGGAGAGACCAGTCCCTGGAGAAGGACATCATGTTTGGCCAAGTGTAGAGGCGGCAAAAAAAAAAAAAAAAAAAAGAAAAGGCAGAAGGGCCTCAAGGAGATGGATTGACTCAGGGTCTGCATCCATGGGCTCCGGCATAGGAACAATGGTGAGGACAGTGCAGGACCGGGCAGTGTTTCCTTCTGCTGTGCACAGGTCAGACCCCTTGGGTAGAACAGCCCCTGTGGATTTCTCAGACGGTTACTGTGAGTGTGTGTGTGTGTGTGTGTGTGTGGCATTATTGCCCTCTTGGGAGTAGGAAACCCAGCCTTGCTCCTGGAGAGCTGCTGCTGGATTTGAACCGCCAACCCTGTGGGCCGCAGCCCCGCAGACTGTGACTCTTTACAGGGGTAGAGCACCTCCTCTTTCTCCCATGGAGTGACTGGTGGTTTCAAACCGCTGACCTTAAAAAAATTAAGAGCTCCTCAGAGACCCTGTTTTTCAGGGTCTCTCAGGACAGAACAGGGACTTCTGCCCTGCTGCTAAGGGAATGAGTCAAGCACCTTGTGGAACGAGTGATGAACCTTCACCTTGAAGCCAGGCCCCAGTGAGAATCCTGACACGGCCCTGTGCTCGAACATAATTCTGAAACGCGCTGGCCCGGAGCAGTGACCCAGACAAGACGGAAAGAACCCATAACAGAAGACTCGAGAAAAAACGGGTTTAACTCATTTGAAAGTTGCCCCTCCCTTCCCATTTGAAGATGCCATTTAGAAACTAGAAGTGTCCCCCTTCAAGGTTTCCTTCTTGCCTCTCAAAGGCACAACACCTGAAAAGGACCCACTTCACTGTTCTGATTTAGAATGAGTCTGGTTGGGGCATAATTGATAAAATGCCTCCAAGGCCGTCCCTGGCTAGAAGCAAACCCGCTAGGGATATAAACGCTCCTTCCGAGGCACTAGGGGGCAGTGGTGGCCCAGAGGTCAAGTTTCTGTCCTCCTCATGGAAGACCGGAGCTTGGTTCCTGGTGGCCAAGATACCTCCTGGTTGCCACCACCCTCTCAGTAGTAGAGGTTCCCAGGTTGCTATTGTTAAAAATGGTGTTGACCAAGAACAGAAATTGATCTATGGTTTATTTTAGATCCAGTTTGCAAATGGGGTGGCAATTCTTACTTGAGAGGGTTGTTGAAGTGAAAATCGACGTTCAGTAAAACTAACATCTAACTATCTCATAAGTCCAGAGATGGTTGAGAAAGCCTCCGAATTCACAGTGGAGACGGCCACCCTGGAGACAAAAAAGAAGCTGGCATTGTTATGTAGTTGAAGTGACTCAAATGCAGAAAATCATGATTGGGGCTTTCCTGGTAAGAGATCAGCAAGCAGGCACTGACTGGTGCTGGGGCTTAGGCTTTGACAGCAGGGTTGATGGATTGAACCCAGAGTGCACTCTCTGGGAGGAGGGATCAATATATACAGCCTCGGAAGCAAGCCCTTTATGGAGTCTCTGTGAACCGGCATCAACTCGATGGCACTGGGTTTGGCTTTCCGTGTGGGGTTGGGCTCTGGTGGCACCACAAGGTCAGCATTTCAGATCCACTAGCAGCTCCTCAGGAGAAAGACGAGGCTTTCCACACTGGGAAAGAGTTCGTCTTGGAGGGGCTGAGCCCCGGTGGCGTAGTGGTGGAGTGCGGGACTGCAGCCCACTGGGCTGGCAGTTCAAATCCAGCAGCAGCTCTCCAGGAGCAAGGCCGGGCCTCCCACTCCCACCAAAGGGCGGTGATGCACACACACACACACACACACACACAAAAGAGTTAGTCTTGGAAACCTACAGGGCATTCCACCCTGCCAGACAGGGTCATGGTGAGTCAGCATCTTCCGATAGCAGTGAATTGGGGGTGACTTGTAGATGGGATGACTTGATTGGTCAAAGCAACCTTTCAAACTCTCCGCCTTCGAATTCATTGGGACTCTCAGCAACCCTGGAGGGTTGCTGGAACTACTCTGATGGATTTTCAAGACTGTAAATCTTTATGAGCAGAAAGTCTGTCTCCCCCCCCCCACCCCCCGCGGAGTGGCTGTGATTGGGTGTCCAGCGGCTGACCTGCAGTGACTCCACACCAAGGTCCCCTCCATGATTGATAAGGGTATATCACTGTAGCAGGCGTGCTCTGCAGTTAGTGGTGGCATGGTGGCTGGACAGAGCAGAACTGATTTTTCCAGGCGCCTGTAATTTTTGTTTGTTTTGTGTGTGTTTTTCTGGGGGGCGTGTTAAGTTTTTATTTCAGAAGCATGGATAGCTTCAATATCCAGGTTGTGGCAAAGTCAGGAAACGTGTAAAGTACCTTCCTTACAGTATATTAGATTCTCAAAAATGTGCCATAAAGTACAGTAAAATTAACAATTCCGTTACAGTAAATGTATGACACAAATAATATGAAATTAGAAGGTGAAAGAAGGTGACACTGGTTTCCTAGTAAACTCATAGTTTACTCTTTCCCCACCAGGGCCCGCAGGTTACAGAGGGGCAGCCGGGTGCACACCCACCCCGCAGGCTTGGGGAACCTCATATTAAATTTGCCCACGATGCTGCCGGGCCTCTGATAGACCACACGCTGCTAACACCACTAGTTCTGGAAATAGTAAACAGGAGAGTGGTTTCCAGGGGGGAAATTTCAAATAAGAAACACATGGGACAGGCCATAGAAAGCTTGCCACGTTAAATTTGGTACATACTTGTGTTCACTGGTATCCAAACGGAGCGGCGCGGTCAGCTGTCGTGCCTGCCGTGGCCTCAGTCTGGTTTGTAATTAGACTGGGGGCCCCCACGCCACTGGTTTTCCCGTCAATTGTGCTTCCCTGACCTCCACTTCCACCACCGCCACCGCTGTCTCCTGTTCCTGACAGGTGGTTTCCCTGGCCCCGAGCCATCTTGCTGCTGCTGGGAGACCTCTCTGGGCTGGGCCATCTTGATTTCACTCTTGCTTCCACTCCAGTGTGAAACTTTTTCCTCAGAACTTTCTTCACAGGGTCCTCTTCCTTGCGGGCAATGAAAATAAAGCCTCGTCTTTTGTTAGACTTTGGATCCATGGGCGGCTCAATGGCCTTAATCTGTAAACACAGGCAAAGCTCAGGTGGTGTTTCCCCTGCTCTGGGGCCTAGAGGGGCAACTCAAGAAAACCAGGCCAACGGATACTATTTTAAGGGGACTCCCAGCCAGCTTGATGGTGACCAAGGTTACCAAGCCTCATGGCAGCTTGCAGGCAAATTCTGAGCACACACTCACCTCCCCAAATTCGCCAAAGTACTCCCTGATCTTCTCCTTAGTGACCCCTCAGACCCCCCACGAAGATTTTCTTCACAGGGTCCTTCTTCATGGCCACGGCCTTTTGGAGGTCAAGAACCCAACCATCCAGCTGGTCCTCCTGGTCTAGTACCTTTTCCGCGCTGGTTGCCTCTTTGAAGAGGATAAACCCAAATCCTCTTGACCACCCAGTGTTCAGATTCAACTTTCTTGTACCGTCAACAACCTCTCCAAATCTGGTAAAATAGTCTTTCAGATCCTTTTTGCTGGTATCCCAGCTCAGGCCACCAACAAATAGTTCCCCTGCATCCTCCTTGTTCTTGCTGCCATTGATCTGGTCTCCCTCAGTGCCATTCTGCTTGCCGGCCTGCGATGGGGTGGGGGGATTCAGGGGGTGGCTACAGTCCCATTTCCGGGGCTGGACCTGGCTGGTGACTCACCCTCAGGGACGGCCTCATGCCCGTTCTCCATGACACCGGTCATCTCCATAGGCTGCTCCTCACCTATTTCTGACATAGCCAGGTAGCACCTCCAACTCCCTGCTTCCCCTCCACCCGTAGGTGTCTGGAATTAAACTTGCTTTCTCAACCAAGTTTAGGGGGCCAGTGTTCAGAAGATCGATAGATAATGTTATCGGTCATGATCTTCCAGGCATAGGCTACTGCATGCTGAATCTGTTGACTGTAGAGAAAAGGGGGAGGGGGGAGCTTCATTTAGAGTCTATGGATGCTGTTGCCTCGACCATGCTCCACAGCGATCTTATGTACAGCAGAACGAAAGATCACCGGCACCTGCATCGCCCTCACAACTGATCGGATGTCTGAGCCTGTTGTTGTAGCCACCGTGTCAGTCCACCGAATCGAGGCTCTTCCTCTTTCACTTCTACTTTAGCAAGCCTGAAGTCCTTTTCCAGGAACTGGTCTCTCCCGAGGACATGTCCAAAGTACCTGAGATGGAGTCTCACCAGGCTGGCCTCTCTGGGGCCGTCTGGCTGTTCTTCTTCCAAGACAGATCTGTTTGTTCTTTTTATCAGTCCGAGGCACTTTCAGTAGTCTTTGCCAGCACCGTAACTCAAATGTAGCAAGTCTTCCGTCTTCCTGATGCAACGTCCGATTTTCACATGAGGCAACTGAAAAGACCACGGCTCAGGTCAGGGGCCCCTTCGTCCTCAAAGGAACGTCCTTCTTGTGCAGCGCATAGCCCCAGCGCCTTGCATAGCATTCGATTCTCTCACTGCTTCTGGGGCATTGATTATATATACATTCAAGCAAGACCAAATTCTTGGCAACGTCAACCTTTCTTTCCATTTATCATGATGTTGCGTATGGGTCCAGTTGTGAGGCTTTTGATAGTCTTTACATTGAGTTGTAATCCATACTGAAGGCTGCGATCTCTGATCTTCATCAGCAAGGGCCTCCAGTCTTGCTCACTTTCAGCAAGCCAGGTTGAATATACCATGAGGCCAATGCAGAGGGCAAAAACAGCCTGCTGTCAGAAAGGGCAGCTTTAAAATGCAGCATGGATTCTAGACTCATAGCAAGACTTTCATGTGGAGTTAAGACTGCATTTTCACACGTCAGGTGCTTCTGATTTGGCATGCTCACACAGAAGAAAAGGGTTTTCCGAGATTTGTACTCCATCTTGTCCTTAGTAATGTATGCTCCCATGGAAAAAAGCTGAAATGGAAGTGATAAAAAATTCTTTGTGGTTACAGTAGGTTCCATACGCACTGTCCTGAAGAACGATTTGGTGCTGATGAGTTCCTAGGGCAGATTTTTTAGTCTGAAATTGGGTATCTCTTGGAGGAAACTTATGAGAGAGTTACAAAAAAAAAAAAAAAAAAGGATACTTCCTGCTTGTTGGGACTTTGGGAATGGAGGTGGGTATATGGGCCAAGGTCGAGTCAGACAGCCCCCTGGACTGGGAAGCTCCCTGGACCAGGCAGCCCCTTGCCCCACATTACACCAACCTCACAAGAAGGAGATAAATAGCATGCTGAACTTTGTAACCCCTGCCTCTGACATCTCACAGAGCTTGGGTATCTCCCTGGGGCACAGCCTCTACCCGGGCAAGGCATGGAGCGCCCCCCTCTAACATTCTGAGAAAATAATTTTAAAAAGAGGTGATTTACTCACAGGTCATCTCCCAACCCGAAACTTGCAAACGCAGCACAAGAAACCTCCCCATTCTTTAATCAGCCCGCATGCCTGTAGCTCAAACCCTATATATATCCCACCACTCCAATATCGCCCCCCCCCCTCTCCCGGCAGCTTCCCAGGCCTAACTCTCAGGTCTCGGGACCACTCAGGAGCTCAAGACGCTCTCTTTCTCTCAAAGCTCTCTCTCTCTCTCTCTCTCTCTCTCTCTCAGCTGTCTCTTCTCTTCCCCAAAGTCCTTTCCTATCTCCAATAAAGCCTATATATTTACTCTTCATCCCTAACTGAGCTCTGTCTCCTCTCTGCGGCTCCACCTCAACCTCTCAGTGGGGCTATGAGGGAGACCTGTATACCATGCTAGAAAGAGACCTGTATATGAGACTGTAGATGATGCTGTATACCATGCAAGACTGATCCAGGGCCTCTCCACTATTCAGACAGCACTCCAATTTCTGGGAGGACACACTCAGGCAGGCCCCTCAGGGAAACTGCCCCTGGATGGGGTAAGGTAGGAATTCTACTTTCCAATGTGCTTTGCCCAAAGTCAAGACGGTTCACATTCCAGGTGAGCGGACAGAAGGAGCTCTCTGGAGGTTGAATGCAAGCAGGGACTCTGCTAAGGGAGTTTGGCTTTTCCCATTCTCTGTAGCCCTCTGCAAACCTACTGCTCAGAACTGAAGCTGTCATCCAAGCCCTCGCTCCACTGTGAGTCCTGCCACAAATCCAGACACCATTCGAGTTCTTTATGTTACTTCAACAGTGTGACATGAACATTGAAACAAGTGTGGCGTGATCACCCACCGAAGCCATTGCCATCAAGTTGAGTCCAGCTCATAGCTGCTTTCGATAGGGATTCTGAGGCTGTGGATTTTTACGGGAGCAGATAGCCTCATTTTTCTCTCACAAAGAAGCTGGAGGGTTTGAACTGACAGCTCTGTGGTTAGCAAGCCAAAGCTCACCCAACAGCGCCAGCAGGGCTCCTCCAGGGAAGCCCCAGGAGGGACGAGTTTGCCCTTATGGAGAGTGGTTGAAAGTGGATTACAAAGACCAGGCAAGCTCAGGGAGGGGAAGTTTGCCCTCAGGCTTAGATAAAGAATTAGGGCCTTTGCCTGGGCACGCCCTTCATGATTTATTGGAAATGGCCATTTATTATGTAATTTCCCTAATAAACTGGGGTCCTGCTGACTAGGGAAGGATGAGCATGACTGTGAAGGCACTCACAAAATGTGGTGCTCGCTCATTCAAAGAAAAGTTCTGCCCAGGACCAGATGCAGGCCGGAGTCCTTGTTTCTTTTGGCCTGGTTAATGATTATTCTAAACCTACATTCCAAAACCTACCTCTAGAACTCTTTAAGCACCCCCATCCTTTCTACCCCGTCCTCTCACAGCGTGCTCTTAGGAAGAGCGCTCATTCAGCTTAACTCTCAAAATAGCCCTCGGAAAAGTTTTCCAATGATGTGAACTATGACAGGCAAATTGTTTTCAAGGTCTTGGCATTGTCTATTAAAGTCTGATTTTGTAAACACCAGCTGATTAGAATTTTCTTGTGATTTTCTACCTCCCTCTAAGCAATGCAAACATTCCCTTTCTCTCTAATACTCCGTAGGAACCTCAGTGACCCTATTGGGTCAGCACTGGTCAGCTAACTGCAAGATTGGTGGCTCAAACCCACTGGCAGCCGCTCCCTGGGAAGAAGCTAAGACTGTGTGCTGCCGGGACACTGACAGTCTCAGATGCCTGACACGGGCTGGAATGGATCTGATGGCAGTGAGTTTGGTGTGCATGGACCCATATCAGCTCTGGAACAAAGATATCTGGGATCTTTAGCCTAAGGACATCATAGAGGCCCTGCAGGACAGAGCAGAACTTCCCCTGTGGGTTTCTAAGACTGTACCTCTTTATGTGGGTACAAAGCCTCATCTTTCTTCCCAGGGTGACTGGGGGTTCCAAACTGCTGACCACTGGGCCACAAGAGTCACTGTGACACAAGGGTCTGCTCACACATTGTTTCTGCAACCTGGGCTTTTGCCCGACCTTGTCTGCTTCCTGGGTTAGTTGAACAATTGCAGTCATTATTTCCTCTGCATACTCCCTCCAATACCTTGATCGCAGCGGCCTTGGTTTGGGGTTGTGTAGGGCTCTGTGAGTCCTTACCTGATCCTGCCCAAACCTGGTTGGTTTTGTTCTTCAATAAACTTTGATTTGAGTTTCTAACAGACATTCCAGTTTGTTGTCAGAAGTGGGGATTTAAAGATGCCCGATCTTCAGCAGCCTCAGGATTTGCAGGGTAAAAATGAGAGGAGAGAGGAAGACCAACGGCAGGGTGGGGGAAAGAGGCCCCCTGGCAGGAAGCATTGGGAGGGGAAGCATATCTGGCAGGGTGATCGCCACACCTGGGACAATCTCATCTTAAACCTGCAGGCATCAGACCCTTAGGCCACTTCTAAACTCCAAGGTCCTCAAACCCAAGACGCTGCCTGATAGTGCCTGCGGACTTCCCTGTCCATGCCCGGGCAGGACCCAGCTGAGGGGGAGAGCATGGCCTGAATTTATGATTGGACCTAAGAAACAGGATCAGAACAGGGATGAGTCCGTTCATCACCTGGAAATGCAGGCCGCTCAATTGCCCCACACCTGATACAGGTCCCTCCTCACAGCTCCCTCAGCGGCCACTCACTGGAGTCCCCACCTGCTGCATCGGGTGCTGCTCTTCCTGTTCCAAACAAACCCTGCTCGGCTTGCCCTTTGTGGTCTGAGTTTGATCCTCGGTCCTCGAGACCAAGAGCCCGGACCATCAGAGCTGTTAGAACAAAAAGAGACACCGTTTCAAAGATCATGTAAAGAGAACACTTCTTAAGTTTTAAACAATACTGTTAGGAATTTTGTTCGGGAGACAAAGGAAGAGTCCGAATTAGAAGAGATTAAAGCAGGCTTTATTGGGAACAAGCGGACGGGTTCACCAGCTTGTGGGGAAGCAAGCTGATGAAGCCGCACCCAGTCAAGGCAGAGGGGAATTTTTATACCCCCTGTTGGCCCAGAAAAGGTCAGGCTATTCTTTGCAAACCAGGGAGGGGCAGGGCGTAAGTGATGGTTGAGTCGTTCCACGTGTGGCCTTGGGTAGGGGCAGGTTGAGTCACTGCCCCAGTGGCCTTCGGGAGGGGTAGGTCATACGTGATGGTTGAGTCATTCCTCCTGTGGCCTTGGGGGCCACAGCTGCAAAAGGTCAGGGGCCGGGCGGAAAGCATTTCAAGAAAAGCTGTTACAGGAATGCAAGTTACAGCGGGGGAAGGGCATTGCCAACTCGGACAAGTATAAAGACAAGACGCAGGCAGACCTTTCATCTGGATGAGGGAGAGCATGCACACGAGGGTAATGAGGGGTTGAGGCGGAGCTGCAGGAAGGAGCGAGAGCTCAGGGATGAAAAGCAAAGCTAGGCTTTCTTGGAGGTCGGGAAGCCCTTTGGGGAAGGGAAGGGAAGGGACAGCAGAGAGAGAGACAGGAGCATCTTGAGTTCCTGGGTGGGTCCCAAGGCCTGCGATTTAGGGCAGGGAAGCCGTGCCCGGCGTTGGAGTGGTGGGATATAGATTTGAGCCGCAGGCCTGCAGGCTGATGAAAGCAAAGGGGAGGTTTCTTGTGCGGCTTCTGCAGTTTCCAGTTGGGTGATGACTTGTGAGCAAATCATCTCTTTTTTCCAACTTGATCCCTGGAATGTTAGAGGGGGAGCTCCGCGCCTTGCCCAGGTAGAGGCTGTGACCTACCCGGGGAGACAAGTTCTGTGAGATGCCAGAGGCCGGGGTTACAAGTTCAACAGCTTGTCATCTCCTTGTGAGGCTGGTGCAAACGGGGTGCAAGGGGCTGCCTGGTCCAGGGGACAGCCTGGTGCGACCCCAGCCCAAACAGTTCAAATGACATCCATGGACTTACCAAGCTTTAAAGGGGCCCTGGGTGGGCAAAGGAAACTCACAAAAGCTTGGTTGGTGGCAGAGCAACACATCACAGTTAAAGGTGGCACCTTAGGAGCAGGAACAGGATCGTGATGGGGACACGTGCATGGTAAGACAGAAGAGCTTATGCGGTTGGTGTTCTGTTCAGGGCCTTCCAACTAAGACAGGGTGAACGTGATAGTGCTGGACTCTTAATTATGTCCCTCCCTGCATGGTCCCATCCCGTCCCCGTCCCCCCATGGTGACCTCCATCAAGGATACTGAGAGAGATACTGACCCTCCCTGGACTGACTGGAGAGGGGTGCAGGCAATCCATGCTCCAGGAAATTCTCCCCAAGGGCACGGTTATCCACATTCTTGGTTCATTATCAGAAAGCATTCAATGGAGGCTCTTTTAGATGGCTAGTACAGTAAAGTGACCAAATGTCTGCCTTTTTAACATTATAACAACATCCCGCAGCATTTTAAAATTAAAATAAATATATTACAATACTTTTGGGGGGGTTCTATGAAAATTTTTGTTGCTCCATGTGGACCAAATTTTTAATCAAGAACCCACCCCCACCTCCGTCAATGGTGTCCTGCTTAAAATCTGGTCACTTTATAATACCGGGGACTGGGGTGTCCATTGCATGCTCAGAATTCAAACATCCGGGCAGGAAGGCGTGGTACACCTAGGTGAGTGTTACACTTGGATTGGCCCATCTGGACCAGGTAAATTTAATTCAGCCAATGGAGTCGACCAGGATCATTGACTATGCCTTTCTGCAGACCAACAGAAAAGGTGGGATCTGGAACCCACTGGGTCTTTTTTTATCTCCTGAGCAGCTTCTCAGCAGGCTGGGGGGGGGGGGGAATGAAAGACCCTGAGGAGGCCTGTGTAAAACATGAAACTTTTTCTGTCTTTATAAAGCACTCTTGGCGTATGGGCCAGGCTCAAACCAGGCAGCCCCTTGCACCACTTTGTGTCAGCCTCACTAAGAAAGAGATGAAAAACCTGCTGAACTTTGTAACCCCTGCCTCTGACATTTCACAGAGCTGATCTCCTGAAGGGCAGAGTCCCTTCACAGAGCTTCTCTCTCAGGGCGGAGTCTGTACAGCCTCTTCCCTCAATGTTCCAGGAGGCGGATCTATGTTCCCACAAATCAAATCCTGACTCAGACCCTGCAGCTGCAACATCAGAAATCCCATTCCCCTTATTGGTAAATGTGCCCTTGGCTCAAGCCCTATATATGTCCCACTGCTTCATTGCCAGGCCTAACTCTCGGGCCTTGGAACCCACCCAGGAGCTCAAGATGCTTCTCTCTCTCTCTCTTCTGTCACTTCTCTTCCCCAAAGTCCTTCACTACCTCCAATAAAGCATATCCTTGCTTTTCATCCCAAACTGAGCGCTTTCTCCTTTCTGTGGTTCCATCTCAACCTCTCACTTGGATCACAATCCAGACTTCGGAGTGAGTTCTTTCTCACACAAAGTCAAAGTTGGAGGTATTTCTCCCAGGAGAGAGGTCTAAGAGCTCCATCTAGATGAGGCCTCTGAAGTGGATTTGGGGCTGTCAGGACCATCTATAGCCTTTTGTAAACCAGGGTGTCAGGATGTCAGGGTTAACCGACCAGAGAGATTAAGGATCTGGAGTTCTGGTTCCCCCACGAGCGAGCCCCCTGGAGCTCATCTCTTCCACGGACTAATAAGACGGCCTTGGCCAAACTCTGCTCAAACTTGAGCATGACTTTGTGGGGTAAAGTACCAGATATTAAGCGGGATACCATGGGTAGGGGTGAGGGGGGGGCTTCTTGATTAAAAGTTTGGTCTATATGGAGCAACAAAAATTTTCATAGAATGCAAAAATAGTATTGTAATATATTTATTTTAATTTTACAGCACAGTAGGACATTGTTAAATTGTTAAAAAGCCAGATGTCTGGTCACTTTATTGTAGGGTTAAACTGGTTGACTTGTTGTTGAAGGCTTCGAGATTTGGTTTGTCCTATCTATTTTGTTTCCTCTTGTCTGTTTTTATTTTGACCTTGTAAAATTCATGCCAATTCTTGCCTCTGGTAAGGACCACAGAAGACTCACTGCATTTGGATTGTGGTGCTGAAGAAGACTACTGAGAACACCACTGGCCTGCTAAGGAAACAAACCGATCTGCATTGGAAGCCCAGAATGCTCCTTAGAGGCAAGGGTGGCAAGATTTCCTCTCGCGTACTTTGGACATGTTGTCAGGAGAGACCAGTCCCTGGAGAAAGACATCATGCGTGTAAAGCGGAGGGGCAGCGGGCACGAGGGAAGCCCTCAGCAAGATGGACAGACACAGTGGCAGCAGCAATGGGGTCAAGCGTGGCAACCACTGTGGGGAGGATGGCACAGCACTGCTTCCTTCTCCGGATCCAGAGTTGGAGGATGGCACAGCACTGCTTCCTTCTCCGGATCCAGGCTTGCTGTGAACTGGAACACACTTGATGGCGGCCTAAGAACAACAATCAATTTGCAGAAGCTGAGAGATGAACTGAAAGCCCTCAACCCATTTGCGTCTCTATATGGATGAAGCTGCCCTGGAATTGCTTCTGACCTTTGACCCTCTGTATGAACAGTGGTGCCCCGGGTGCACTAGGAAGCAGATTACTGCCACTCTCTAACCAACCCAGGGAGGAGTGACTTAGCCCTTAGGGACTTGCTCGAGTATGTCCTTGATGGAACTTTGGGATACTAACGTGGAGTAGTCATCCTGCCTGCCTTGGTTGATGGGTGCTGGACCGGTCTTGTGAGTTCTTCTGTCTCGTATAATGTCTATGTCCCAATCCTACTACAAAAGTAGGAGCCGAAATGGGATGAGGATGTTTTTGTGCAGTCATGCCTTTGTGACCTCAGCTCTGGCACCCGGTACTCTAGGACTCCAATGGGACCTCGTGCTAATGGTCTCCCTCATCAGGAAGGTGTACCTTGGTCTTGCCTCTGCCCCGCCTAAGACTGAGTAAATGTTCTTCCCAAATTATACTTGAGGTCTGGGTTCTCTTTGGTACCTTGCAACGCCATTGAGCGCAGTTTTCATATCTGACTTACATCCTGAACTTTCAGCCATAGCAGTTGACACCGAGAATATCATAGAGCTATGATTCTGCGCACTCCGCTTGCGGAAGGCTGAGCCTGTGAACATTGAAAAAGAAAAACTGAAGAAGAGTCAATGCCACGGAATTATGGCGCTGTCGAAGAACACTGAAAGTACCATGGGCTGCCAAAAGAACAGGCAGACATGTCTTAGGAGAATTATAACCAGAATGTTCCTTAGAAGCAAGGTTGGTGAGACTCTGTCTTACATAATTTGCACATGCGATCAGGAAAGACAGTCCCTGGAAAAGTCAAAGGGCAATGAAGAAGAGGAAGAGCCTTGCCAAGATGGATTGACCCCATGGGGCAGGACCTTAGGTTTCTGTATCAATGTGCTTAGATAACCTCCAGCTTTATAATGCTACTTTCTGTTCAGCTCTTTCACTTCATCAGTTCTTCCATTTGCTTTAGTGACTTCAGTCTCTGGACATCCTCAATGGTTCCCCCACCCCCACACCACCCCCTGCTTTTTACCGACTGCCTCCTTTCTCTGGGTGTGGTGCCTGCATGTCCTCCCACAATTCTCTGGGTCATTGTCATGAATATTCAATGTGTTCCATCTGCTCTTGAGTTAGTCTCTGTATTTAGGCGGGCTAGGTGCAAAGTCACATTTTGGCGCTGACAGACTTGCAATACTTTTCTTCAGCTTCCCTGAGTTTGCCTTTGAAGAAATGATGGCTGGTCCCACTTGGGCCTGCACTTGTTTGGCCTGATGACACTGAGCTTCTCGGTCATCTTCTCACAGAGAGTGGCACTTTGATTCCTGCATCTGCCATCTGCTGAGGGTGCATTCACTGTTGCCATCTGCATTGTTGAAAAAAGCCTTGAAGACACAATTGGTGTTTCAGAATCCTGTCATGTGAGCTCCAGCCTCACATTCCCCATGGACAATGATTATCAGTGCAGCTTGAGTGCACATTTGGTCAATGTCAGATAGAAGAAGTTGGCAGAATTTTTTGGTTTCTTCGTCACGCGTTTTAGGGATTAAGGTGTGAATTTGTGTAATAATTGTATTGGCTGGACTTCATGGGCATATAGGTAGTATTCTATCACAAACAACATTGTACCTCAAGGAAGCTCTTGAGATGTTCTTTTTGATAATGGATCTGACACTATTCCTTTTGGATGTGTCATTTCTGACAGAATAAATGGTTTGATCATCTGATGATGGTCTAATCCCTGTCTCTATCTGCTCAGTAATACCTCAGAGATCAATCTTTACGTTTTCCTAAACTCGTGCCTTGAACATGCCACATTATGATGACTGATTGAGGGTCGCAGCTGTTTCTTCTCATTTTGAATGGTGCTTCCTGGACGAATGAAGATCTCTGGACCACTACTTCATCCCCATCAGGAAGCTCGGCTCCACTTGAGGCAGCTCCTCCCCAGTCAGTCCCACTTGGAGTGCCTTCCACTCTGCAGGAGTCATCTTCTCGTGCCACATCTGATGATGTTTGTGTATTCATTAAACTTCCAGGGGCGAACCCCCCAGAACTGGACAATCTTTTCCTATACTTAGCCTAAAAGCTTTGCTAAAACCTGTTCACTCTGGTGACATCACTTTTAGTCTCACAACAACACTGAAGCCATCCTGGTACAGCCATCAGACAGGCGAACAGGGACCAGACCTCACAGTCACGAAAAGAAGAGGGGCTTTCTAAACTGCTGGCTAAAGAGTTGCTCTGTGGCCTGTGGCTGAACTTCCATTGCTCAGGAGAAGCCACAAAATTCCAAGATCACCCTATCTTTGGAGTGTTTGGTGTCTGTCCCCTGAGGATGAGGCTAGTTAGGATAGGGAGTGTGTGTGCGTGCCCGCAAGCAGAATGGCTAGGTCACTCTGTACAGACAGACAGACAGAGAGGCAGGCAACAGCTGCAATGCCCAAGAGAGGGGTGGGAGTGCTCAGAACCCAGAGGGGCAGGTAGAAAGCGTCCAACAATGGTGCCCCGTGGCTGGGACTGGATTGCAACGACTCCTTTGGGGTTCTCCGCTCACATGGGAAGGAAAGAAGGGGGCTGGTCCTCCAGGGCAGGGACCTCAGCAGGAACACAGGCATCTGAAGCTCCAGCTTCTCCAACCCTTGAGGTGCCCCCTCCTTCCCTTTGCCGGCCAGCTTCTCTTTGCACCCCAGACCCACCGTAACCGTCCTTCTTTCTCTTCCTCCTTCCGCAAACCTGCACACCAGGCTGCTCACCCAAACCCTATCAATATCCCAGGATGAGAGTACACCCTCGCTGCACCGGAGTCCTGGGTCTTTCCACTGGTCAAGGGAGAGAGTTGGAAAGGCTCCACTGGGAGGCAGAGGGGGTCCAGGTGGGAGACGACCAGGGGAGGGGAGAGGAGGGACCAGTACAAGGTGGGTGGATTCTCACTGTCCAACCAGTGGCCCAAGAACCCCATCTCCCCTGGGATGGGAGCTCTGCTCAGTGAGCACAGAGGGCATGTTGTGTGCAAGGTGACCTTGGACATAGGCCCCACAGCACCAAGATGGAAGTGCCGGCCACCTCTCTACAAGATGCTGAGGTCACACGGTCAGCACCAGCGGCAGATCTCCCCTGCAACCACTTTAGTGCGGACCTCACTGCTCCCCAGCTCTCTCCCTGCACAGGGACACATGTGGCTGGGGGATGACACCAGGCAGCCACACTGCAGAGAGAACAGGTGCTGAGATGTGCTATCTTCCATCAGTGAGAGCGAGGGGTGGGGTGAGGGTGTCACATCCCCATCAGGACGCCATTGCCTTTCCTCGCTCACCTATGTGACCTGAACTTGGCGTGGGGTGTGGTTCCTAAATTCGAACAGTCTTAAGCTAAAAATACTGCAGCCAACTAATAATGTGACTACCAAGGGACATTTTGAGGAAGCCTGTGATGTCAGGACGTGAGCTGGGTCCACAGAGTCGGGGGCAGCAAGGCCAGGGAGGAAGAAGAATGGGGAATTAGGTCTGATTTCAGCAAGTGGACTTTGCTCAACTAAGGGGGCCAGAGCCGGGGCCTAGAGCTCCCTCCATGGGGCGTGTGTGCATGGTCCACTCCCAGGAGGTGGGTCTGGAGATGGACACTATCTTTAGCTTTCAGCTTCTTCTCCTTTCATCCCTTCCTTCTCCCTAGCTCCTCAAGAGCAGACAAGTGGGCTTTTGGGTTCTTCTGTTGTTGTGGATGGCGGGGAAGGATGGAGAGTGGTCAGTGCAGGAGGACAGCACAAGTGTGCTGTGGGACCTGGAAAGGAATCAGATGTGATTGTCACCCGAGGTTCTCCGTGTGGGAAGTGTGGGCTGTCTTCCGCCTCCTCGAGGAGTGGGAGAGCGTGGGCCAGGAGTGGCTCACAGGCCTTTTGTCTGTTTGTCATCCAAAGTCACTCTTCTCCTAGAGGCCCTGTAAGGGCAGGCCCTCCCTTGCCTAACTCCAGGATGCCCGCTGTCTTTCCCTTCCTCTGCTTTGGTCCAACATCAAACCCCCCCCCCCCCCCCCATTCTCATCTACTTCCTTTTCTGTGACCTAAGTACTGCAGAACCGTACATGGCCCAGGTCCACGGCACCTCCCACTTGGTGCTAGGGCGGAGCCCAGTGTCCTCGCCATGATAAGTGAAGGAAAGCCAAAGGAGTCCTGGTTGAGAGTTCGGAGGCTCTAAGAGGTTAGTGGTTCGAAACCCCTCTTGGTACTTCGGGAGAAAGATACACCAGGCTGCTCCTATAAAGATGCCAGCCTGGGGTTCCCTACAAACCTGCTGCCCGTGAGCCGATTCTGACTCATAGCTACTCCTTCGGGTCAAGTGGGGGCGCTCCACGGGGCCCTGAGGTTGTACATCTTTGCGGGAGCAGATGGCTTCCTCCTCCTCCTGGGGGGAGGCTGGGGAGTTTGAGCACAGGCTTTATGGTTGGAGCCCAATGCTGAGCCCACTGGCCCAGCAGGACTCTGAAGAGACCCCGCAGAGCCGTTCTGGTCTGTCCTGTGGAAACACTCGGAGAAGGAGCACATTGCAACCCATCAAGGTCCTGCAGGGCCACGTAGGGCGGCCGCTCCGCCTTTGTGCGCTTGTGCAGCTACATGGGAGCAGACGACCCCCTCCTTCACCTGCAAGGTTGCTAGAAACCAGGCTGAACTGACCAGCAGGAAGGCAGATAAGATGGTTGTGATTTGTATTTCCTGCCTGTCAAGAGACAAGGGCAAAGCTGGGCCGTGGTTCTCCAGCTCCAGAAGGTAAAAGAGAAGCAGACATTCCAATGGAAGAAAACCAGACTTAAACTCACTGACACCTAGGCCAGTCCGCCTGTTCTTGAACTGCTGACCTGGTGGCTAGCAGGCCAGCCTGTAACCACTATTGCTGTCTGCGTGGAAAGGAAGTTCTCTGTTGATTTAGATGCAGACCCGCTTCGGGCCGGTCCCCAGGGTGTCCTAGCTTTACTGCTCAGTAAACCCGCTGTGCTGCCTACCTGTCCTCCCACCGCCGCGCCACCACTGAGGGGCACTGAGATCCGTCCAGAAAAGGGGCCACCTGATCCTAACATCGAAGGGTTTCATCTGGTGATTAAATGGGCAACAGGACTCTCCACATAATGCAGAGATTCTCTGCCTCGCTAACCTCCGTTGGGCCCCTGGATGCTGTCTCCATCCCATTAGGTGAGTGGAGGTTGTGGGCTTGCTTGTGCCTGCCTGGGGTCAGAGTAAGTGGTGAGATGGACGGGTATGGGGTGAGGCGATCCTCTACACACACACACACACACACACACACACACACACACACCAGCTCCCCACCAGTGGAGCCGTCTGGCCAATACTCCAGTTGCCAAGAGCGGTTGAGCCCCAACCTGAGACAGCAGCAGGCTGCCAACAGTCCCCCGGAGAGAGGCCTATCCTGGAGCAGTCCCTCAGCATGGCTGTCATTGCCCTGGGTCAGAGGCCACGTCGGGGAGAGGCTCTTGGGAGATAGCCTAGGCACATCCAAGGGTGGGACCCCTCACTCGAGTCTGGCCTCCTCCGAGTCGGGGAGTTTCCTGCAGCATGTAACACCCAGCATGTATTACCTCATTTCTGAAAAAGTCCAGAAAGAACCGGAAGGACAACTTCTTTTGCTTTAATGGCAACTGTCTCTTCCTAAAAATAGATCATCTAAGTGTAGATCCTCCTCAAAAGGAAAAGAAAGCTGGGGCGGTATCTTTATTGCAAGCTCATCTTTTTTTTTTTTTCAGTTTTATTTTAAAATTTATAAAAGTTACACATTGATTTTGTTGATAAGTCTTTTCCGTATTCTATCTTGACACGTATTAAGCACCTCCTCTGTGCCGGGTCTTCTGAGGGAGGCTTCCACACGTTCTCATGGGGGTGGGGGAGGTAGCAAGGGAAACTGAGGCCCAGAGAAGGAAGGTTCCACTTCTCCAGTAGGTGCAAGTGTCCAACTAAATCCAGTGCGCCCCCAGCCTCAGCCTCCATGGCCCTGGTCAGGCCCCCGGCAGATGCAGAGATGAGAAAATGCTGGTAGAAACAATCCAAGAAACCCAGGGCAGAAGTTGTGAAGTTACTTTGACAAGACCCCTAACTTTTAGCAGTGCTGTACCTCCAAAGACCCCTCCACCCCTCCAGTCCCCTTTGGCACTAGGGAAAAGCCCAAGATGAACAGGAAATGCTGTGTCTGAAGAGTACCCTGAAGAGGAGGAGTAGGGTGTCCCCAGGGTAAGAACCCGGCAGGTGGGCCTGGCCTTTGTAGTTGCAGGAGAGGTTCCAGTCGTGGAATCTGGAAGGGTCTAGAACTCTCCAGCTGTGGTCGATGAACCCTCTGCCTAGCCCTCCTCCTCTCCATCTAGCTGCAGCAAAGGCACCTTTGTCTTCAGTCCAGTGTCTGCAAAATGGATCTATGTATGGATTGTGATGAGAGCTGTAAGAGCCCCCAATAGAATAAAATTAAAATAAAAAAGAGGATCTACTTATTAAATGAAAAAAATCAACCATATGGGGTTTTTCTCTCTTTTTTAAAAAAATCCTTTTATTGGGGTCTCATACAACTCTTATCACAATCTATACATAAGTCCATTGTAAAAAAAAAAAAAAGAAAAAAGTCTGTTGTGTGTCAAGCACATTTGTACATCCGTTTTGCCCTTATCAGTCTGATAACATTTGCTTTCTACCACGTTTTCTTGATTTTTGTTTTCAGCCATATGTTTGTAAGATCATTTTCACACTAAAGCAAAATTCTAGCCAACTTGTGTTTTGGGGTTTTTCCTTTGCTGCTAAAAAGTATTTAACAATATAGGATTACATGACCAACCTTGCGATCATTCCCTTTGTGTGCTTTCTAAATTGTCTCTCGGTCACCTCCACACCTCCCGGTCCAGGTGTGCAGAGTGGTACTGATCCGCGGGTTCTCCTGGCTATGCTTTTCACACGCCGTGCGCTAGACCAGGTCACGGAGGCGCCTGGACAGAAGTGTGAACCACCAGACTTCCCGCTCGTCGTCAAGTCTTTATCTGCTTGTGTCACCAGGGAACTTAAACCTTGCACTAATATCCTTCCTACAAATGTGGTCATGTTCTAACAGCAGCTGTCTTCACACAGGAGGCTGCCTCCTCCTGTGGTCGTATAAAAACCTTTCACGCGAACGCCAAGAACGGACGAACGTCCAGTCAACATTTCCAGGTCATCTGCTTCTATGTGGACTCTATTTTCCTGGTTTATAAAATAAAAGCTATTTTTATAATGGAAATAAATACATAAGCCCAGGTTCCGGGATTGGACGACTCCTCTCACCATGTCAACGATGCTCGCTCCAGAGGACTCCTTCATTCTCTCGGGTGCTCTCTTTCTGGCTACAACCTCTTAATCCCCCCGCCCACCACCCCCAGAGTTAGTTGAAAATCCTTTGCCTTATTTTTTAATTTTCAATGATTTTACAGGGGGCTCATACAGCTATTATAACATTCAATACATCATTTGTATGAGGCATATTTGTACACATATTTTGCCATTTTCGTTTCCAAATAGTTTCTACTTGAGCCCTTGGTATAAGCTCCTGTCCCCACCCCCTTTTTTATAAATCATTTTATTGGGGGCTCATACAACTCCCATCACGGTCCATACATACATCAATTGTACACAGGCCACATTTGCACACTTGTTGCCATCATCACTCACAAAAAATCCTCTCTCCACTTAAGCCCCCAGTACCAGATCCTCATATTTTCCATCCCTCCCCACTCCCCTTCCCCATGAACCCTTAATAATTTACAGATTGTTATTACTTTTTCATACCATACACTGCTCAATGTACCCTTCACTCACTTCCCTGTGGTCTGTACCCCAGAGAGAAGGTTATATGTAGATCCCTGAAATTGGTTTCCCCTTTCTATTCCACCATCCCTCCACCCTCCCAGTATCACCACTCCCACCACTCGTCCTGAGGGAGCATCCATCCTAAATTTCCCATGCTTCCAACTCCAGTGTACATCCCCTGTTCTAGCTGGATTTGTCTGGTAGAATTGGGATCATGATAGTGGGTGGGAGGAAGCATTTGAGAACTAGAGGAAAGTTGCCTATTTCATTGTTATTACACTGTACCTTGACTGTCTCATCTCCCTGCAACCCCTCTACAAGTGGATGTCGCTTTACCTATTGATGGGCTTTGGGTCCCCAATCTGTACTCCCCCTCATTTATAATGATAAAATTTTTAGTTTTGATGCCTGATACCGGATGCCTTGGACACCTCGTGGTCACACAGGCTGGTGTGCTTCTTCCATGTGGGCTTTTTTTTTTTTTTTCTGAGCTGGATGGCTGCTTGTTTACTTTCAAGCCTTTAAGACCCCAGACACTACTTCTTTTGATAGCCAGGCACCATCAACTTTCTTCACCACCTTTACTTATGCACACATTTGTCTTCAGTGATGGTGTTGGGAAAGTGACATCATGACATCATGGTATGCCAATTTAATAGAACAAAATGTTCTTGCACTGAGAAGTACTTGAGTGGAGGTCCAATGCCCATCTGCTGCCCTGACACTAACCCTATAAGTATATGCATGTTGATTTATTTCCCCATCGTCATATGTAAATATATGCACCTATGTACATGCCTGTGTTTAAACCTCTATAAATGCCCTCCCCCTCACCCCCCACCCCAGTTCTTTCCTTAATTTCCTTTTACTTTCCTCTTGCCCACTTGGACCATATGGCTTTACAGGAGAATTCTCCCAAGCATTCAGAGAAGAACTGACACCAACCCGACACTAACGCTTTCGAAACAGAAAAAGACGGCAAACTCCTGAATTCTTTGCCTTTTAGCTTGCTTAGCCTCCTTGGAAATTACAGACAAGCCTTCAACAACTCTCAGAGAGGATTGTCAGTATGATTGTTTCACACAGTCAAACCCATCAGGGAGTGCAATGGTTACCTTGGAACAGGAGTTGGGGAGTGAGTAGATATCTGGCCTACCCTGCTCAGGCCAAAGGCAAATTGTCTCCTCTCCCCTTGCCTCCCCCAGGCCCTCCTTGGGTCACTCTTACATCTCCTATTGGGTGACTCAGGGAAGTGGAAATGCTGCCTATCAGGTCCCCACCCCCAGGGGAGGACAAACCCCAAAGAGGAAGGGCTGAAGGAGGAAGAAGGTTCTGTGTGCTGTGGGGGTGGAAACTGGGTGTGAGGCAAGGGGGTGGGGGGAGGAGCCAGGTCCAGTGCGTGGGTGAAGACAGGCCTCCTATTCCTCATATGTCTTTCTTTTCTGCCCTTCCCTGCTTCTCCCCCACCTCTGCCTGCCCCCACCAAGTGCAGGGTCCGCCTTCAGTGCTCCCTTTGTCTCCTTGTGGGTGACTTGAAGCTAGACCCTGGCCACTCCCTCATTTCTAATCTGCAAAGCAGCGATCAAGGCCTCCCCGTTAGAGGCTGGTGCAAGATCAGCTGAGGAAGAACCATCAGGGTTCCCAAGAGGGCCCTTCCAGCTCTGCGGCCCTGTACCCTCCTCCACTCCAGGGGGTCTGTGCCCCTGCCTGCGCACAGTCCTTGCTGGCTCCATCCTCCTCCTCAGCTCCTACCACCCCCACCCCCAGGGGAGCAAAGCTGAGTCAACATGGCAGAAGGAAGTTCCTGGTGGGAAGAAAAGAAAAAGTGACAAGTGACAAGCGTCATTTTGGGGACGGGTGGGTGTTGGTGAGGGAGAGATAAGAGCTGGGCTGGAGAGAAGGAAGTTGTTGAAGACCAGCCCAGGGTGAACCTGGGAGGTGGGTGTTCCCGCTGGGCAGGCTAGCTGTTTCATGAATCTGGTCAACACCATAGGGGTTTTCAAAGATGTGTTCTCCGCAGACATCCACTGGATGTAGTGCCTGGCCTTCCAGCAGCTTACCACTGTCAGCTTAGGCCGGAACCCCTGCCTCACCATCTCCATCATGAAGCTCTCCCCTATTCCTCCCGTGTTGCACCAATGACATCTCCCCAGTGGAAAACACCCAGGCCCTCCCCACGCATACATCCCCCTCAGGCGGCTCTCTCTCCTGCCGTACACCACCTGTCTTCCAGACTAGGCCGAGGGGACTCACAGCCTCTGAGCACCTCGACCTAGGCAGGGAAAGCCGTAGTCCCCCCAGTAAAGTTCTGGTTTTCCACAAAGCGAAGACGAAAACGACTGCAGATGGAATTCCTTTGCTGACTCAGAGAAGAAGGTTTTTCTTAGACTCCAGCTGCGGCCTTTTTTTTGTGTGCCTGTTTTCTAGGAGCAAGACTCCACAGTCCCCTCAGTGCTGGCTTCAGAGACTATATCAAGGGCTGCTTGCCTGAGTCCTTGAGAGCTGCCATAGCGAAATGGCCTCAAGTCGGTGGAGTTTGAGACCAGAGATGTGTCCTTTCACAGGGTCGTGGTGAGTAGACATCTGCTGGGAATCAGCCTTCCTGGGAGCGTCTCCTCCCTGCACTGGGTTCCTCTCACAGAGCAACCATTGGATTAGAGCCTGAGGTGGTGGGAGCACATGTGAATCTGAGTGCATATGTCCAAATGCCCCTCCCACTCCGATACCAGGGGAGATGGCGGGGAGTTCAGGCGTTCACCTGACTGACGTTCATTTCGGAGGACACGGGTACACGCACCCGCCACTGTGAGTTCCATCTACCCGCCACTGTGAGTTCCATCTACTTTTATTTAATGTTAGTTAGCTCTTGGGGGCTTTCACTCCTGATTTGGGATCCACATGGAGGGCTGGCCGGGGCCAGGCATGCTCCGATCATGCCTGCGCCATCCCGGGGCGTGGTGGCACTTCCTCCACAAGCCCTTCCCTCATCTCAGAAACAAGGCGTTGAGCAACAGGGCGCCCGGCTCCCCTGAGCTTGTGCTCGCCACCTCCGGTGACCACGTCGGGCACTTGACATTCAGGGAGAAGGGGAGGGCCTTATCCATCCCACTCACAGCTCTCTCACAGCCCCAGGTTTCTGATGGAGCTCACCAAAGAAGGAGTGTCTGGATTTTGTAATGCTGTGGCAGCAGAGAGACCCCAAGGAGTGGCTTTCCCACACTGGGACTTATTTTCCCGGAGCTCAGGCTTCTGAGAGTACACACTCCAGGCACTGGCTCTAGTCCAGGTAAAGCCACTCTTGCTGTCAGCTCCGGCTGAGAAATCTTGTCTCAGCATCTCTCCCAGGTATCTTTGCAACCGACCGGGTGACATGGGGACAGGTCTGCCCCCATCATGCTCAGAAAGCACGGCCTGCCCTGCTCTGTGACCTTCGTCTGTACATGATCCCACGGTAAGTCAGTTCCAACATACATTAAATGCTCTTTCGGAAGGTTTTCATTATGCCATCGTCTTTGGAAATCTGCCAGTGTTTTGAAGAGCAAACTGTCAGACCGATCCCTGTGCATGAACATCCCAGAACCATCGCACCAGCACATGACGTGCTCCTTTATATGATGGTCACCCATGAAGGCACACCCAGCTTCGGCGAGCCAACGGGGCTCCATACCTTCTGTCTCCTTGTACTCGTTCGCTTTGTGGAATTACTAGAATGTCTGACGAACTAGCTTGCCTCTGCCGTCTTGCCTCAGACTGACGAGATGAATGTCATTCCTGTTGCGATGACACCAGTCAAAGAGAAGATTGAACATTCCCACAGTGAAATAAGTGAAAAAGTGGGTTAAGAGCCAGGAAGGATCTTTAATGATTTGGGGGATGGTTTGTTTTAGCCACCTTGTGATTTGCTTCTGTTTCCTCAGCAGCAGGAATGGAAACAGATGAAGAGCTTGTGGTGCTAGGCCAGAGAACAGGGGTGCTTGTGAAGGAATAACCAGACTAGAGCTTGTTCTTTTGAGCCCCCTAGTAAAGCAAGAGGTGTCCTTCCATTGGGCCGGCTGAAGCACAGGGACCCCCAACCTGGAGAGCAGAATGCAGCATAAGGGAGAAGACAGGAGGCTGACTAACCGATGTCCTGAGACAGGTTACAATACTAATGCTCCTTTCCCGAACCAACTACCTTCCTTTTCAGATGTAGAAAAGTGCCCCCCACCCTTTCCGTGTTCAAGGAGGCAGTTAAAGACAGCAACTCTCTACCTCCTTGACATCATAAAGCTTGCCAATAAAACTGCCCTTCCCTTTGCCAAAATCTTGTCTCTGGGTATTGGGGCTCGATCTCAGTGGCAGAGACCCAACTTTGTGGTTCATGCAGTCAGAGGCAGAAAGGGGCAGTCATATATAAGTGTGGTTTGTGGTATCCAGAATACTAAGCCCGGTGGCGTCGTGGTTAGGCGTTGGGCTGCTAACCTGACAGTCAGCAGTTTGAAACCACCAGCTACTCTTCGGGAAAGCAACAAGGTTTTCTACTCCTGTGAGTGTCACAGGCTTGGAAGCCCACAGGGGCAGGTCCCCCCTGTCCTTTAGGGTCACTGAGAGTCCTCTTGATGGCAATGAGTGAGTGAGTATGTATTGTATGTCGTCAGTTATTAAAGGGGAAGATGGCGGTGGGCGATGGAACCGATCGTGATAATCGACACATAACCACACACACTCCCCTCCAGGGGGACAAACAACAGAAACCATGGGGCAGGGAGACGGCAGTCGGTATGCAATATGAAGATATTAATAATGATTTAGCATTTATAAAGGGGTCACAAGGGTGAAGGGGAGGGAGGGGGAAAAGAGGAGCTGATACCAAGGGTTCAACAGAAAGAAAATGTCTAGAAAAAAAGGATGGCATCACATGTACAAATATGCTTGATATAATTGATGTATGGATTATTGTAAGAGCCATAAGAGCCCCTGACACAACGATCTTTAATTTAAAAATGGTGGTTTGTCTGAATAACTAACAAAGGTGCCAACCTTGTCTCTTCCCATCCATAGGAAAGAGAGCAATGAAAACGAGAAGACACGTGGGAACAACTGGTCCAATGGATTCACAGACCACTTGAACATCAGTATCCACAGTCCAGAACAACCAGAGGATACCCAGCTACCGATATCAATCACTCTGTGAAGGAGCATATTAGAAGCCCCTGGATAGCATGGGAGAAAGCTGTGGAACAGAACTCAGAATCATAAAAGAGACCCGGCTTATTGATCAGATAGAGACTGTGGAGATTACAAGTCTTAGTCACCCATCTGATCTGGAGCAGAAGTCATGTTCGAGTTACAATAATCATTGAAGAACTAAGAGGGCTTGGACGCTTACCCAAGGACAGAGGGTTTGGAAAGAAGGGGGAATGGGAACAGCCACTCTGGGAGAAAGTAGGATAAGCAATGATACATTGAGGTGATTAACATGAAATGTATAACTCATGATCTGCTTGGTACACTTTAACCAAGTTCCATTGAAAAGGTTTTGAAATGATGAGGCATGAGGCATGTGGCTCTTGGGTAAGGGAGCATGGCTGTAATAGTTACTGTAAATAAATCCTCGTGGTCACTTGAGCATCCAGAGTATCTCAGGGTTGGCATCTATTAACTATCTTTTCCTGACAGTTTTTGAGATTGCTGCTGTTTGAGTCATTTGGGATGGTTTCCTTGATATTTTGAGTAATAGTCAAGCCTCTTGATTCTTTAAAAATCATCGTTTTGGGGGGCAAGCCACCTGCTTAGGTTTAGCACACAAGTTCCCAGACCTGTATCCACTGGCCTGTAGATACTACGACTCTGGGTTTGGAAGCCTTTGCTGTCCTTTTGGGATCTTCTCACAGTTGTCCCCCACCGCAAGGCCCAGTCTGTGACCTTGGCAACAACCATCACCAGTGTTTCCCAGCACAGGGGGGGCTGCCTCCTGGGAGATGCTGGAGCCATCCAGTGATGCTGCAAAAGCAGATTGCGACACTTATTCTTGGGCTACGGGCTGTCGTACCAAAGTTTTCCATTGTCAGGGTGGCACCGAGCAATTTTTTTTTTTTTCTGAAAAGGGCCAAATGAGTGTGAGGACCTATGGACCCTGATTCAATTCTTAGTGCCTTTGATAGGGTGTTCTGGGCTCTTTCCACCCATGGCCAGGCTGAAACTTATGCAAACTTTGGAATCCCCTTCTGACGGCCTTCTTCCCTGCCCTCTGCCTCCCAGGCACGCGTCTCCCTGATCCTCTAGCTTTGACAGAGGCTTCTCTTTCCTGGCACTGCCATGCGTATGGGATCCAGGCCCACATCCAGGTGGTTCCCCAGCAGCGGTTGTGTGATCGAGGGGTACAATTAAAGAGACAGCAGACAAGGCCTGCAAGGGCTTACCTCTTCCGGGGTGACCAGAATCAGAATGAGGCCGTGATGCAGTCTCTCAGGAGCTTAGATAATCTGTAAGCCACGGCAAGCACATAGGGAAGGGAAAAGATTTGCATTAGGGGGATACACGTAGCAAGAGGGGGACGAGCTAGGGGTACACATGCAACAGGAAGGGGAGACACTAGAGGCATGCATGTGACAGGAAGGTGCCTACTTAACACGATGGTCATCTCCGAGCTGGCTCGGCCTTAAGTGTCCCTGTGTTCTTCTCCAGGGGAATGCTCCACGATCCATATTAGAGGGGAGTGGTCACTACTTGGGGTGGAATACACAATAAGGTCTGATTGCTCTCCATGGCAGCCAACCTTCAGGCAAGCAGCCTTCCAGCAGGTGACCTTCAAGAGTCTAGTAAGGGACAGGTGCTTGCAAACAGCAGTTCAAAATTGGCGTTATTACGGCGGTGGGGGGGGGGTGGGGCAAAGGAAACATTGTGGAGAATGACTCTGACTTAGGAAAATGTGTGTGGGACACATCTCCAACCCACAAATGTTTCCTCCACAGGAACCCAGGCTCCCAGCCTCCTTAATGTAGAAATGTTGAGCCTGTGTCCGTCTGCTCTCTCTTCCTGGTCTGTCTCCACACACATGATTCCTGCCAGTGGGTTGACCTCAGGGTCATTGAGGCAATCAGATCTGCAGCTGCTGCTGCTGCTGCTGCAGCTGCCGCTCCAATCCCTCAGCACCCCTCACTTGCAGTCCCTCCTCCTTTGTCAGACTGACTGCTTAAAGAACACATAAGAGTACAGCGCCGCACTGTCAGCACCCAGTGACCCACCCTCTGGCTGTAGGTGCTTTGGGCATGATAGAAATGTTCTGAAAACAGGGGCTGAGTCCCAGTGGCATAGTGGTGGTGTGTGGGACGGTGGCCCACAGGGTTGGTGGTTCAAATCCAGCAGCAGCTCTCCAGGAGCAAGGCTGGGCTTCCTACTGCCACCAGGGCAGTGATGTCAAAAAAAAAAGTTCTAAAAATAAATCTGAATGAGTACATTTTGGTACGTAAATTTTACTTACTTTTTAAAGCTTAAAAAAAAACCCTTTTTTTTTTTTTTGCAAATGAGATGAAAATTCATAGAGCAGATCATAGTTCCATAGCTTGGGTGTTTAAAAATAAATCATTGTGGGCTGAGCCCCGGTGATGTAAGTGGTTGAGTGCGGGACTGCGGCCTGTGGGCTTGGTGGTTCCAATCCAGCGGTGGCTCTCAGGAGCGGCACTGGGTAGCGCCCACGACCACCAGAGGCAGTGATGCCCACAAAACAAACAAACAAACAAAATAAATAAATAAATAAATAAATCATTGTATTGGGGACTTGGGCAGCTTTTATCACAATTCATGCATCCATTGGGTCTAGCACATTTGTATATTTGTTGACATCATCCTCTTCCAAAATTTTCTTTCTACTTGAGCCCTTGGTGTCAGCTCCTCACTTCCCCCCTCCCTCCCCAACCCTCCCTCAATTATGAATTTGATAATTTATAGATTATTTCTATCTTCTCATGATTTGCACCCACTCTTCTGTCTCCTGTCCCTTGAGTTCCATAGTTTTGCAGTCAGCATTCCCCACAGAATTCATCCACCATTGCAATCCCCTTCCTGCAGCCCCACTTACTCTACCTCCTTCCATTCTCTGGTTGGCTGTCCTCCTTTTCCAACCCTCTGAGCTTTGTCCTTGAGTAGAGGCTGCCCTGCTGATCTTCAATGGTTGATGGTTCTTTAAAGAGGCGCTCAGCTCCTTGTTCCAGGCTTGAAGGGCAAGGGCCATCTCCAGCTGAGCACTTAGTCTTGTCCCTTTTATGATTCTGAATTGTCTTCCCACTCTGGCTAGGACCTTCTGAGCTGGTCCTTTTCAGAGCAGGTCATAGTGGTGGCCAGGCACCATCTAGTTCCTCTGCTCTTAAGGTTGTTTGGGGCTGGTGTTGGTAAAACCCATTAGTCCAGAGATGAATTGTTGCCCTGGGACTTTCCATTTCCTCACTCTTCTTTCCTCCAGATGGTGTGAGACCTAAGGTTGAGCTTAGATGGCTGTCTGTGAGCTTTTAAGATGTCAATCACAAGCTGTCTCTTGTAGGTGTTACCACAGCCATGGATAGATTTGCAGCAAAAGTAAATACACGTATACCAATATCCTCTGTTGAGTCTCTTGATCTCTGTGGTTATGCTATCACACTCCCTCCCCGACCCATTCTGCCTGCTGCACGTCCATCCAAGCAACTCTGAATTCAGGATTGTGTATAGGACAAGATTTGCCTCTATTACCTTTAACTCTGGCAAAAATTCCCTCGTCTTCCCCTATCTCCATCATTTTCGCCCTTACCTCCCTCTTTTTGTGTTTTGCCTTCTCTTATACCCAAGTAAACACTTGCTTACCAGCTAGAGTGTAAACATTATCTTACCGAAGGGGCAAAAGTGTGTGTGTGTGTGTGTGTGTGTGTACAAAAGAAAAACAACACACAACAGGAAATCACTAGTAGTTTCCAGTACCACAGAGCTAACAGATCAGATGGCACTGCAAAGGAAGTGCATATGTCACTCGGGTTCTATCATGGATCACAAAGAGAATCCCAGCACAGCGTAACATAAAGCAACGTGTTAGATTGTCTGGAGGAATCCCTCCAGTCAAAACTTGCAAAACAGATAAATGTGGCTTTGATTGTCCTGGTCCTCAACCCTCACCCCACCCTCAACACACACAGAGATCATTTCTTAGACTAAAAATTCCCGAATCCTAGAAAAGCTCTGTGGGCATAGCCAGGAGGAACCTTCCCCACTCTGAGGAGATGGGGTGGATGCTGGGGGAGGTGTGTGTGTGTGTGTGTGTGTGTGTGTGTGTGTGTCACAGAGCAACAGGAGGATTCTGTTGTTTTTTCTTTCTCCTATTTGGACCCCAGGACCCCTGGTGGTGTCGTGGTTACAAGCTGGGCTGCTAACTGCAACCCCTGCCAGCAGCTTAAAACACAAGGTCAGCACTTCAAAACCCACGAGCAGCTCCGAGGGAGAAAGCAAGGGGTTTCTCCTGCAGTAGTGTGACAGTCTTAGGAACTGATGGGCAGTGCTGCCCTGTGCTGTGAGCCGGTGTGGACTCGACGACCATCAGACCATCAGTCTTAGCCCAGAGACACACCTGGACCTACATTCCCTAAGGAGTCGCACTTTAGGAACTCTGAGTGGTTGGCTCTCCAACCAGCATGTTTTGTTTTGTTGGGGGGGGGGGGAGAACCAGCATGTTTTTAACATCTAAACAAATAAAAGTTGACAATATAATGTTGAAGCCCCCCCAAAAAAAACAATTTTTTTAATTTAAAAAATAAAAATAATAATGTTGAAGTCCTCTGCATACCTCCATCTCCTAGGGCCAGAGTTTTCTCTGCCTTCTGATTGCACAGGATATTAGTTTCAGGTGGTTAATATTGTTCACCTGGCTTTTAAATCAAGTTATGCAGACTGAGTCGTGTTACTTTTTTCATTGCTTGCCTTTATTTACTTCATCAACTTCGTTTCTCTTGGATCCGTTCTGCTAGCCAGCTCTTTCTGGAGTGTCTGTTTCAAATAGAGCAGTCGAACACCCAGGCTCTTGTGCATTTGGAGATGTCCGATTCTTTTTGTGAAACAGCTTTACTGACATACAGTTCACAGGCCATACAATGCAATGGCTTAAACAGATTTCAAAGATGTGTGCAGTCATCCCCGCAGTCAATTTTTGAACATCTTCTTCATCCTTGTATTCATTATGGCTAGCTCCCCACTTCCTTCTAACCTCCCCTGCCAGAACCCTAAAAAACGATCTTAGATTCGTCGCTCCTGGAGTTCATACAAAGAAAAACACACAACAGCAACAATCGTCACCAAGTAAAACAGAGAACAACTTTCTTCCAAAAGAAAGCAGAAAACAAAAGCGAGACCAAATTTTAAGTGGGTCAAGCGTGATAACAAATGGTAGAGGTGTGAGATTTTAAATGGACTACCCTGCCTTCGGAGCCTTGGTAATATCATGGCCACACAACAGACTGCGAACCCCAAAGTCGGCAATTTGAAACCACCAGTGACCCTTCAGGAGGCTTTCTATCCCTGCCTGTGAAGAGTGACAGTCTCAGAAACCCACAGGGACAGCTTTAGGGGGCTGTGAGACAGCCTCGATCCACCGGCTGTGAGTCTTGAGTTTGATCTCTGCATGGCTCCCTTTCTCATGAACTCTGTCTAATAGCAGGCTTATTCACATTTGATCTCTGCATGGTTCCCTTTCTCATGAACTCTGTCTAACAACAGGCTTACTCACGTCCCTCCTCGATGCTCAGAGGGGATTCTCTGGAAGGCGCGCCCATGTGAGCACTCTGCAAACAGATTCTGAACTTTCCCTGTCATCGCAGCCTTCTCCAAAGTGGGTGCTCAGAATGTAAGCTCTAATACACTTAGCTCCCTCTTCCAGTCTTGGATTTTATTAGTTACAATCCTGGGATCACACAGGTTGTTGTGCTTCTGCCAGGCGGACTTAGCTGACAACTCACCTAAATGGCTGCTTGTTTTTAAAACAAGCCCCAAGGAGCCCTTGCGGCGTGGTGGGTGTGCATTGGTCTATGAGCTCTGGCAGTGCAGCAGTGGTCAGCAGTGCAGAACCACTGGCTGGTCTGTGGGAGAAAGGTGAGGCTTTATACTCCTTCACCATCTGAGAAACTTGCAGGAGCAGCACCACCCTGTCCTATATAGGGTCCTATGAACTAGCTTTGATTCTATAGCAGTGAGTCTGTTGTTGGGGGGGGGGGGAGAGCCATTATGAACCCAAATGCTATTCTTTCTGATAGCCAGGCACCATCTGATTTCTTCACCATGTCATCATTTTACTAAAGCACCTATATCACCAGTGATCTCCTCATGAAGGCAAGTATCGAGTCGAACCAGGTCATAAGAAACTGTTGCTCTTAGAATTGGCATGCAATTAAGTGCAAACTCAAAATTCATTCATCTATCCGTGGTGTGTATATGTCTCTGGTCCACTTTAAATACATCATTATCATTTTATTGAATACTATTCTAAATTATTCTCGTGGGGGCTACTCATTGCTATAGAATTGGAAATACTCCTGAGAAAAGGAACAGGTACATGTAGAATACATGCATCAGACTAAGATGCACAGCTTGTTGGCTTGTGCAGTTTAAACACTGAAGTGACTGCACACCACACAAATAATGAGGGTTGGAGATGGGGGAAAACTTTCCGTAACATTTGTTCACTACGAGAGAACAAAGCTTGCTGGACAACAACGTGCCATGAGAAAACTGACAGAGTATGAAAGTAACGAATTCATGCGAGTCTCACCTTGCCATTTTGGGGCACCCTTAAAGCAAGAGATTTGAAGGAAAGTCCAACAAGGTCCAAATTCATAACCTGGGGGCAGCAGTCGTCTGCTTCTTCTCATACTTGGGCATTTAAACGTTAAGTCCAAGGGAATGTTTCCATTTATTTAATCTGCTGCAGATGTGTTTGAAGTAAGGTCTATCACTTCATGGGGTTTCCAAATCAGATCCTTCCAATGCTGTTTTTGCAGGATGTTGTGTAACTCAAAAGGACAAAGTCTAAAATCCAAACTGTCCTACCCTACTCTACCCTATCCTACCATACTGTGGTTCTCAACCTTCCCTGTGCCTTGACCCTTTCAGAGAGTTCCTCATGTTGTGGTGATAGCCTCCCCCCAACCATAAATTATTTTCATTGCTGATTCATAAATGTAATTTTACTATTGTTATGAATCAGATGATCCCTGTGAAAGGGCCATTCGACCCCCCAAAGGGATTGTGACTCACATATTGAGAACCATTGGTCCATAGCATAAAACCCAGTCCCTAAGAGCTAGATAGAAACTTGGTCAAAAGTGCCTGGTTGGGAACATAACACCAGGCATATTCTCCCATTGGGGTCTATATAAGTAATATTAAGCATTATGCCCAATGGCAGGTTGCCCCACCTGGCTTATCCCCCAATAGGTGTGAAGTCACCTTCTCTGAGACAGCCACATCTCCCTCCCCCACACCCACCCCAATCTCTGGACTTGAATTTCCATGAAGGTTTACTGAGTTACATGGCAGGACCTGATTGATCTTCTCCTTCTCGTCACATGAGAAAATGGCCTCCTAGGAGGGGAGGTCTCCTCATGTAAAGGAGTTTTTAAGATGGACTAATCAGGGGTGCTCTCAGGACCAGGAGAAGCAGGGCTTGCCAAGTCACACTGCTGCTGTCAGCTGCCATCGTGTAACCTGGCCCACAGGGACCCTGCGTCCCCACAGAACCAGCCACTGCATGGTCCTGCCCCAACTTTTCACACGTCTCTGTGCCTGTGCCCGTTGTTGCTACGGCCAAGCACATCTCAGGAGCTTTGTTTCCCGCCCCAGAGCCAGGCGTAGTTCCGTACTCCGGCCCTCTCTCTGCTCGAGAATGTGCCTCGTGCTGTTTAAGGGTCTCTTCCCCTCCCCTCACTGTGTTCTCTCCTCCTGGAACTCCTGAGGAGGGAGGGATGTTGGAGCATCCTTGTGTCTAAATGTCTCTTTTCCCTCCCTCGATTTATGCTCTCGAGATCACCAATTGTCTCCCCACGTGCTCTTCAGTCCCTCTATCAGTTATAGATTACCGTGACCCAAGTTTTCACTCCCGAGGCCTGGGTTTCCTCTTCTTTTTAATGGATGTGCTGTCCCCATACAGAAACACTTCACCTGCAGGCTGGATCCCCCCTCCCCAAGTGAGAGAGAGTCGGATGCCATTTCTTTCCGTCAGGCATCCTTCCCCAGCCTACGGAAAGCACCCATCACCAGGTAGGCCAGTCTTTCAGTGACTGGATTCTTGATGTGGTCAAAGACTCCTAGCCTCCACAGCTGCCAACAGCCCCCCCTCCCCTCCCCCTCTCATCGCGAAGGTACACAGACAGTGCATGGCCCTCTCTGGGCTGTTTCCCCTGACGTCCCTCCATCGGGAGCAGGTGTTGAAGAGTGAAGAGCTGGAGTTTTCTCACCAGTGTGTGGTGCAATCCCCCACACGCAGCTCAACTTCCTCTGCGGTGCCCGACTTAGAACAGGAAGCCAGAACCAGCCCTGTCCAAGGCTTGACAGTGGACCAGCCCAGAGACGATCGCAGCTCGGCCGACCCAGCCCAGCCAGGACACGGCACCGGGGACCTAGGACATGAGTGGGGTGAGTGAGTGGTGGGTGCTGCTGTTTCTGCTAGTTCTTTTAAGGGGAGGGAGTCTGGCGGCTTCCCGGAGAGGAATCAGCTATGGCTTTTCTTCAGGGAGGTCGTTCTAAGTGACCCCTACCCCTGGAATGGATCGCCAGGGGTCTGGCCTAGATCACGGGCTAGGATTATTTCTGAGGGCCCACTCTGACCAAGAGGGGCTGAAGCCCAGACAGGGGAAGTGCTGAGAGGAGGGACCCTGGGTCTCGCTGAGCAGAAGCTGGAGCCCAGCACGGGCAAGAGAGAGTAAAGAGAAACCCGGCCCAGCCCAGGAGCCCTGTGTGGGTCTCTCCACTTGCCCCAGACATTTCTTGTGCCATCGAGGGGGTGAGAGAGTGGGGACAGGATTTTTTTTTGGGGGGGGCAGGCATGATTCTGGGCAGACGGACGCCTGTGTGGCTTCCCCTGGGCGGTGAAGGAGGACTTCCTGGGGTGTCCAGCCATACCATCTTCCTCCGGCCTCACTGCCTCACCCCCCACCCCAGGCCCCTCAGCCCCTACCCATCGCCATCACAACTTTATTTCCTGTTCTGAGCTCTGGCACAGAGAGGCATCTGAAGATGGCGCTGGGCATGGCGCCCAGGACCCTCCAGCCGCTCCTGGAGTTCTGGGAAAGGGAGACTTTGCATGTCGTGTTCTTGGCTCATCAGAGGGCAGCGGTGGGGGCCCATAAGGCAGACGCCGTGGCAGGTGCCCAAGGGACATTGATGGATCCCTTCCCCGAGCTGTTTTCAGATGACAACAGTCCTAGGGGCCCAGAGTGCCTCTGATCCCTGCAGAAACTGGACGGACGGCTGTCCAGAGTGGAGTCCCCACTGTGGAGGCCCTCTGTGAAGTCGGGAGGGCGGCAGTGTGCCCACATGCGTGGCAGGACAGTCTGTGGTGGCTTCGATGTGTGAGAGGTGGACTGTACTCTAGGCGTGGTGTGGAGCATGCATGTGGTGTGTGTCATGTGCGCGTGTGGTCGTGTGTGTGGTGTTTGTACAGATGCGGTCTGTGTGGGCTCTGTGCGATGTCTGTAGAGGTGTGGGGGTTGTGTGTGGTCTGCCTGGCGAGTTATGTGTGCCGGCTTGTGCACGATCAGCCTGGCGTGTACAAACAGACAGTGAGAGCGACGGTGCATGGCATCAGGCGTGTGACATGCGTTTTCTGCGTGAGTTTCAGGCCACTGCTCAGAGGGTGCCGGGACACACACTCAGTGAGAATGGAGCATGAGGGCAAGGCTGGTCAGGCCTATAACGTGGGTCCGCAGGGACTTGGAAACAGATCTGACCCTCGCTGACATGGCTGTGAGAGGTGGAGTGTGTGGTGGAAGCCATCCGCCAGGGGCCCACCCGGATCCTCAGGGGACAGCCCCTCCCACCCACATGTTTCCTCACTACCCACATCCTGGGGGAAGATCTGCTGCCACTGTGCCAGCCCAAGTCCCGCATGCCCTCTCCTCTTCAGAGTGGGGGGAAATGTGGGGAGACAGCACCAGAGAGGTGTTGGGAGAGAGCTGGTG
Organism: Nesogale talazaci; assembly: GCA_004026705.1. Lineage (NCBI taxonomy): Eukaryota > Metazoa > Chordata > Mammalia > Afrosoricida > Tenrecidae > Nesogale > Nesogale talazaci. The sequence continues at coordinate 39,660 of PVJH01020891.1, forward strand.
TCCAGACTCATCACTGGCATCTCCTTTGTGGACTATGTCCTGAAGTCTATGAGTTGGAGGCCCAGGAAGCACTTACATACCCACGCTGAAGTTTCTGGGCAGCTCAGTTGTGCCAGCAGCTTTCTAGGGGACGCAACCTCACAGGCACATGTTTTAAAGAACA